>JANBOH010000357.1:0-14649 GCA_027478445.1 Coemansia asiatica | reverse complement strand
ATAATAATAATAATAATAATAATAAGCAGAGAAGTTAGAAAAGAAAGGTAAAAGAATTAGTGAAAAAAAAAATAAACGAGAAAAACAAAGGGAGAAACGAAAAAAAAGAAATGAAACTACAGTACTGGGCAAAAGTCATCGATGTCAAGCTCAGATTCCCTCTTCGGCGACCAGCGAGTCGCGTCTCTCTTGCTGCAGCTGCTGCTCGTGCTTGGCCGCAATGCTGTCGTCTTTTGCAGGTTCTGACTTGACGTTGTCGCTACTGCTGCTGTTGTTGGACTTCTTGCTTTTGAGACTCTGGTACTTGTTCTTGCTAGCCTGAGCACTCTTATGAGCAGCGTTTTTGGCCGAGGACATGGCCTTCTTGCTGCGATCAACAATAAAGTTTTGAGCGGTTCCACCGTACTTGGCCATGATCTTGTCACCCTCGATCAGGTAGTCGGTCAGAGACTTGGCCATGGTCTTTGCGAGCAGGTTTTTGGCAATCGGCTTCATCATTAAGATGCCCAGGGTGCTGCTGATATTGTGCTTGTTCTCGTGTACACGCAGATCCAGATCATGCAGCTTGACCTTGACATCGACGATCTCGAGCTGGCGGCTAGCACGGCTCTTGGACTGAGTTCCCCCCTTGCCGTCTCTGGTCTCGTTGGCGTTGCTGTCGCTGCTGCTAGTGGTGGCCTTGCCAGCCTTGCCCGTCTTGCCCGTCTTGCCCGTCTTGCCCGTCTTGCCCGTCTTGCCCGTCTTGCTGAAATTCCCAGGCTTGCTAACAGAGCCATCAGCTTCGACGCGGGGCTTCTCGCTGTCGTGCAGCTTACGCGTGCGGATGCTGATGTCCATGCCACGACCACCAATGATCATGTCAGCGATGCCCTTTTCAGCAAGCCTTGGCAGACCCCTCTTCTTCTTGAGATAAAAAGCTACACGCTTGGCTACGCAGTTGACCCCAGTGATGGTCACGTAGAAGAACTGCTCGCCCTGGAATCCCATGCGCGACCGCATATAGTCCTTCTCCTTGAGCATGGTGGCACGCGGATAGACCTCGCTATGGTAGTCAAAGCTCATGTGCTCGGGAATAAAGTGCTTAAGATCTAGAACAATATTGTCAGCTGCAAACTCATAGTCCTTGTTCATGCCCGAGATACGAGGAACAGGCACGTAGCGGATGTTCTGCATCAGAATCGGCAGGTTGGTCAGCATGTCCTGGCGCAGCGCGCGGTAGTGCTCCTGGCGCTCCTCGGGACCTAGCTTGTCACCAGCAATAGAATGCACCAGCCCAGCCATCGAGTCCTTGTACTCAACCAAAACAGGGTTGGTCTGAACAGCGGTCAGATAGCCATTGGTCTCTGTCGACAGGATATCAATGTTCTCGCGGTCCCTTTCGGTTAACACATTGCGACCTTTGTCCAGAATAGCCTGGCCACGGGCCTCAAACTCATCAGAGGTCAGCTTGTCCTCGTCGACATTCATGGCCCAGTCGCCAAACTGCTTGATGTCGTCTACAAGCTGCTCGACATTTTCATTGTCACGGTACAGCACTGCTAGAGCGCTCAGAGCATCAAGCATAGGCCCAAGATTGTAGCCATTGCCCAGCCGCCTGAACATGTCCTTGGTATGCTCGCGAGCAATGTGAAGATCCTGCGTCGCTGGATGATCGCTGGCCTTGTCCCGGGCGTTGCGAGTTGCGTTTACGCCTCTAGCATAGGTGCTTGTAAACAGAGAGCTAAGCGAACGCAGCGACTTTTGCACGCCCGCGTCCTGGCGCACCTCGATAACGAGATCGCGCACGCGATCGATCAGTGGCTGGCTGTTTTCTTCATTGGCAGGTTTGTTCTGGATCGTGGCGTTGATCAGACTGGTCAGATCGCCTATTGCCTTGCGGAAGGACGAAGAGGTGCTGATGCCGTTGGCCAAGACCAGAAACTCCTTTCCGGCGTTTGTCGCGATGCCCTTGGACTGCTCGGTGCTCATTTTGGCCTTGCCAGCTAACTTCTTGCGATCATCTGCAGAGGCCCTGCGCGCATTGTCCAGGCTCTTGACAATTGTCTGCGCATTTTCCTCGCCGTTGATCTCCTCAAAGGCCTTCATGCCAGACTGGGTGGACTTCTCCATATTGTCAATGACCTTCTTTCCCTGGAACGTGGTTGCATGCTCTCTCATCCGGTCAAAGTCCATGCGGTTGATGATACTCGCAATCTGCGCAGTTGGCGGCAGCTGGCCATCTTTAATCATCGAAACCAGCTGCAAAAAAGATGCTCTCTTCTCATCGACGCCATCAAGCATCGACAGAGCGCGGCCGCGCGAGTCATGCGTGTTGCGATAGGTAGCGGCCAGCTCCTCGAAGCGAGCACGCGTAGAGTCAGGCTTGAACTCCTCGTTCAGCGGTTCAAATTCGCCTACTCCAATGTCGGTTGCACGCGACAAGCGACGGGTAAAACCACCCTTTTCGTGAGTATGGGGAGACATGGCTTGAAGATGTTTGATTTGTTTAATAGTAATAATTAAAAAGTAAAATATAAGTGACAAATAGATATTTGCTAGTTTAAGTGGAAAAAGAAGTAGATAATTGAAAGGTTATAGAAAAATTTGGAACTGACAAAATATTTTTTTTCTAGTAAATTGACGAAGACAACCAGGGAATTTCTCAGACTATTTATTTAAAAAGCAAACGAAATGCGCAGGGTGCCAAGATACCTAGCAGACTTAGTTGGCTGAATAGCTGAGTGTGCATTGATGTAATTCTTTAAAGCATTGTCAAAAAAAAAACCACCAGAAAATTTTTAAACTACGTTTTTATTTTGAAACACATTTGTATCTAGACTGTGATGCCTGCGTGTCACAATCTTGGCGTCATAAATAAAAGTTTATTTTTTCTACTTTGTTTTTGCATTGCATTGGCTAAAAGCATAAATCGTATATATATATATTTTTTGCGTAGTTACGCTTCTTTTTTTCAAGTCTAGAACGTGTATGGCATAATATGTCATCGATGAAACTAAAACATCATCAAGTCATGCAAAAAGTAAGATTTCAAAAAATGATATAACCTTTTTTTAATATACCCATCCATCAGCTGAAACCATCATCGATATGCAAAATTTTGTTGCTTGTAATGCTGCCGTCAATTATATGCATAAAATTGTATATATGATTAAAGAGCTTAAGCTTGAGCATTTTTATTTGTTCCATATTTTGACGAATTAAATGGCAAAATTTCTTTTGTTGCGGCATTTTTTCACCCTTTTCTACTCGACACCGAGAACCCGCTTGGCCTGCTTGTAGATGACCTCAGCATCGGGGAGGGCAAGGGACTCCAGATTCTGGGCATAGGGCATGGGGACATCTGCGCCAGTGATGCGGCACACAGGGGCATCGAGGTAGTCAAAGCCCTCAGACTCCATGATCTGCGCAGAGATCTCAGAGCCAACACCAAACTGAGGGAAGCCCTGCTCGACGGTCATCAGGTGGTTGGTCTTCTTGATCGACTTGATAATGCTTTCCAGATCCAGAGGGCGGATCGAGCGGAGGTTGATGACCTCGGCGCTGATGCCCTCCTTGGCCAGGAGCTCTGCAGCCTCGAGAGCAAAGCCGACAGGGCGCGAGTAGGTGGCAATGGTGATATCGCTGCCCTCACGAGCGATCTTGGCCTTGCCGAAAGGAACAACAAAGTCCTTGCTGGCGATCTCTGCAGACGACGGGAAGCTGACGCCGTACATAAGCTCGTTTTCCAAAACAACAACGGGGTTGGGATCGCGGATGGCAGCCTTCAGCAGGCCCTTAGCATCCTCGGCATCGTAGGGGCTAACGACCTTGAGACCGGGGATCTGACCATACCATGAGGCATAGTCCTGTGAGTGCTGAGCAGCAACACCGGCAGCGGCGCCGTTGGGCCCACGGAACACGATCGGGCACTTGGCAAATGCGCCCGACATGTAGTGAGTCTTGGCACCAGAGTTGATGATTTGATCAATGGCCTACAGAAATACGGATCAACCGATCAACTTAGAGTGAAGATTAGCATGGCAGAGCGCGGATATTATTTTTTTCCTATAGTTGATGTTACAAGCACTGCTGTGTTTCCATGTTTGCTGTCATTTTTTTGTTGTTGCTGCCAACATACCTGCATAGCAAAGTTGAAGGTCATAAACTCGCAAATGGGCTTGGTGCCATGGAACGCAGCACCAACGGCAATACCAGCAAAGCCCATCTCGGTAATGGGAGTGTCGATGACGCGCTTAGGACCGAACTTGTCCAAAAGACCCTTGGAGACCTACAAAAAATTGAAAAATAAATATGTATATGCATATACAAATTATTAGAGAAAGATGTATATAGACATTGCTGCTGCTGCTGCTTTTGGTAAATATATGATTATTCTCCTCGTACTAGTCAAGTTTTTCCCCACTTGTTCTGGTCCCTGGGAAAAGAAAAAAATCTCAGGTATGTATGAATACCGAGACGAGGGAAAAAACGAAAAAAAAAAAAAATTGAAAGGAAAGTCGCAGAATGTGTCTTATCAAGTAACATACCTTGTAGGCGCCATTGTATTGAGCAACTTCCTCACCAAGGAGCCAGACAGACTCGTCGCGCTCCATCTCCTCGTCGATGGCCTGGTTCAGGGCTTCGCGCACGGTAATCTACAAGTGTACGTTTTGAATTTGCAATACAAATACAAATACAAATTAAAATTAAAAAAGGATAGCTCAACAGTTAGTGCAATCAACTTGTTTGAAATTAAACTTATTTGGCAAAAAAAAAACATTAGAAACTACACCGCAATAAGCGGTCTCCAATATATATACTGTTCTGTATAGGCGATCCTCGATACAGATAAAGTTTCCATAGAGAGCAAAGTAAAAACAAACAAAGATCCTTGTTCTACAAGTCTACTTACAGTCTCGCCAGAAGCAGTCGAGTTGTGGCGGATAGCGCTGGAAATGGCGCTGGGGGTACGGGTAGCCAGCCGGGCAGCAAGAGGCTGTCTGAAAAGGGTCTTGAGCATAAATGACATTGTAGAAAAAAAAAGCAAGAAAGTAGAAAGAAAAAAAAAAGAGCAACAAAAAAGAACGTTGAATTTAAAACAAAAGAGAAAATAAAACAAAGAGGGGGAAGAGAAAGGACAAAAACGGGCTTAACAAGGTGTTTTTGTGTGGAGAGGTTTGTGGGTCGGTTCGATGAAATTTCGCTTGAATAAGAGCAATAAATGTGCCGCGCTTTGTGATCTGACTTTTTAACGTTATCTTTTTTTTTGAATAACACGAAATGCTTCTTTACCAGTTCCTAGCCAAAGCGCTTTTTTGCACTAAGAGCCGCTGTAGATGTCCCAGAAGCATGGATATTTTGCATGGGCTGAAGGATAAAATAGAAGAGCGCTAATATACGCAGCAAGGGAAGGGCACGGGCGGAGAAAAATGAATTTTAATGAAAAACTTCCACATAGGCAGAATTTCACCGCGATGGCAAATGCAACAGTTTTTGGATGATCAAGTATCAGCACATCACAATTTGCTTGATCAAAATAAAATGACCTCACAACTTCAATTCTTAAAAAAAAAAAACAATCAACTGGTTTCTTTTTTTTTAATTAAAGATTAGAAGTAAAAATACAAAGTAAAAAAATGAGACCAGGCTCATGTTATCAGCAAAGAAGAAAGTTTACTTTCATCGATGACGGATCTTCGGCTGCAGGGGATGCAGCTTCAATGATCCGTGTAGGATCAGATATAAGAGGCGTTTCGTCGGCAGAGTCAGTTGCAGACGCGTTTGAGCACTCAGACATTGGCGTCGCGATGGCTGTGTGCTGAGGAGCAATTGGAGAGCGGCCCAAAGCAGTGGCAGCGTGCTCAGCAGAAGACATATTTGATACAAGACTGCTGCTGGCCATTTGCTCGTGCTCAGATGGACCAATGCGCATATGTCGTTGCATTGACACAGATGTCTGCTCTAGTTCCTGAGGGCGATCTGGCCATTGTAACAGCTGCTCAGCATTCTGCCTGCGTGCCTGGTCTCGACATTGGTTTTGGAACTGGTACTGCTGATCATGCTGATACTGGTACTGGTAATTGCGGGCAGATTTTGAGTTCCTGTCGCTGCGCACATTTGGGTCTGCAGCCAGCTGACGGATGTAGTCAGCAGCGGCTTCTAGAATCTCGAGCTTTTGGATTTTTCCAGGCTTTGAAAGCCCAGGAACGATCTGTTGCAGCTCGCGTAAAACAGCATTTGTGCGCTCACGACGGCGCTTTTCGATCGCCGAGTGCGATACTTTGCGCTTGATCTCCTTTTCTTCAGCTGTCAGCGGTTTGCTGGATCCGTGCATGGGTCGAGTGCCTGGAGGCGCGACAGGCGAGGTGGATGCAGATAGCGATGTGCCTCCTGGATGAAGATACATGGAAGATGCTGCTGCTGCGTCGCCATGGACAAAGCCAGCTGTGTTGCTAGTATATGGATGCCCAGTGGTAGTGACATTCGGCACTGGCATAGGAACAGAAGCAGGCATGCTATATGAGTGGTGATGGTAGTTGTTGTTGTTGTTGTTGTTGCTGTTTTGGTGGTATTGCTGCATCTGGGGGTTCCTGAAAGATGCGCTCTGCTGATGGTATTGCTGATTGTATACGCCTGCTGGTCGAGAGTCTGAATGAGCAGCAGCCAAGCGATGAGTGTTGTGGAGATAGGGCGCTGTACCTGGCATAGAGGAATGCGCAACCAGGCTATAAGGGCTGTTTGCCGCGGCCATCGACTGCTGTGGCTGTGTGTGAGCATGGATGTGGTGCAAATGGGTTATGTCATTGCTCCGTCCAACTCGGGCGTTTAGATTGTGTGGTGTTTCAGAAGCGGCAGTAACGGAAGCTGCTGCTGCGGAAGGCGTCGAGATAGACTCTGCAAGTAGAGGCGGCGATGGGGAGCAGCTGGCTGCACCTGACGACTGCGTGTATGGGCGGTGGCGCTGGTAGCGTCTGCGTGGCGGCGATGCTGAGGGGGAGCCAGCAGCGTGGGGCGCGGTTGATTGCGAAGGTGAGTGGCGCGTGTGCGCTTGTGGCTGACTGCGCTGGTGCAGATGACGCTCGCTGACACTGTCATCTACGTTGTGCGAGCGCGAGTGTGAGTGAGTATCTGTGGCAGCGCTTGCAACAGTAGATACACGGTCGCTGCTGGCTGGTATTATCGTGAGAGCGCTCCTTGTGGACCTGTTTTTACGGGCTGCGTAGTGCGCTACATTTTGCGGGCCGAGAGGACGCTGTTCCTTTGTGGGCAGCGCTGTCTGGCGGGAACCAGACATTATTTTTGGCAAGTAAAAATGTGCTACTAATCACCTATAGAAAAAGTGGTTTGCAAAAAGACAGGCGAAAACAATGGCAATAAGATAGAAGTATAGTTTAGCTGGACAATAACCAGGAATTGCACAAAATATAAATAATATAGGCGAGAGGAGGGCGCTCAGAATGTGTGCAGGCCGAGTTTCCGGGCTTAAATAGTAAATGTTATTAACAAGCAGCACCAGATAAAGGACTAATTTGCTGGCAGTTTGTAGTTTGTAATTTGTAGTTTTTACCTTCTGTAAAGCCAATTTATATTTTCAGTCAAAAAAGAGAGTATTTCCAAGGCGTTCTTTTATCTGGTAAGAGCTGTAATAGGGAAAGTCTCTTTTTGGTCTTTATGGCTTACAAACAAAAGGGATAGGATCTAAATACCGACAACAGCGATAGCGCAAGCACTTAATAAAGAAAGAGAAATTTTGCTAAATAGTCTTGGTGCCAAGAAACTAAGGTGGATTATTGCATTTAGACTTTTGTCTTTTGTAGCAAACACAAAGGTTTTTATTCAGACAAAGAGGCCACTAGCCACTGGTAAATGGCACTAGGCAACAGACAGGTCTGGTAGAGCTTATAAAGAAAAAAGCAGCGCAAAGAGAAGAAGACAGCAGGGCACCTTCGCGGATAGATAGACGAATGTATGTGCTTGTACGCTCTCTCTGGCTGGATGTTGCAGAGCTTGTAGGCAGAGTCACAATAAAATAGGACAAATGGAGAGGGATCAGATGCTGGAAAAGAGAAGAGAAAGACAGCAACGGCATCCTTTTAAGGGTTGGAGCATTTGCGAGCTTTCGGAGGGCCCGCACAGAGAAAAAGGCAAATCGCACCACACCTTTACTCCTTTTCTTTAGGCAGGCTGATAGGCCTTTTTTTGGCAGTGGTTATTTTCTGCTGCACTCCACAGATGCATGGGGTTTTCATTTGCAAGTAGCAGTTGCCAGATTTTGTTTTTCTGATGTGTGCTTTTTGAAAGGCGCGCCTTGCTGCTAGAAACAGAAGGCATGTTGTGTTGAGTCACAGGCGGGCTTTTGCGGAAGCAGCAGAGGGAGAAAAGCACACAAGCAAGATAAGGAGGTGAAAAGAGCATGTACGTGAAGCTGGAAAAGCAGCTGAAACTGCGTTTAGTGAGCGATTTGCCTTCACTGGAAAAATGAAAATAAAGGGTCGATCTCTGCTGCAAAAAAATAAGACGGATAGATACGAGCACAGACACAAGCACAAGCACAGGCACAGGGACAAGCACAAACAAACGCACGCATAGATACTGACGCTGGCGCTGGAGTCAGAATTGGCATGTTGGAGAATGCTGGCAGAAACAAAGGCTGAGGTTTTTCGCGCAGTCCGCAGAGCGCTGGAAGCAGAGCACTCGCATTTGCACTTGCAAAGTCTCGGGAAAATACAGCGCACAAGGAAAGCGGAGCCACATTAGCGACAGCGACTGGGCAATGGGGGCGATGGCGGGGGCAGCAACTGGCATTGAGCCTTGCAAATGACCGGCGCCTCTGACCCCTCTTTTCGATCGTATACTGCGCTGCGCTGAAGGGCCTCTGCGTGTGTGTTTGTGAGAGTGTGTGTGGAGAGGCACGATGAAGTCAGGCGCAAATAGAGTTTTTTTTTGCAGCAACAGCAGCAACAAGCCAAAAGCAAAAATCCATGAGCCAGTGGCCTGGGCAAATTGCGCACTGGCCAGCTTTCCCAGACGCAGCCTTTTTTGGAAAGGCGTGCGCAGTCTGAGCAAAAGAGCCAGGGCAGCCAGCGTGCGGAAAAGCGAGCAGCTCCCAAAACAGAAGGTGCATGTGCCGATCGCTGCCAAAATCGTCTGGACGCACAGACTAATTAACTGTCTTAGTCTTTGTCTTTTCCTGTGTCGTTGCACGCACGCTTCTTTGGTAGATTGCCCAGAGGACTGACTGGGCCAGCCAGCCAGCCAGCCAGCCCATCTGGCTTGCATGTGAACTGGAGCGGCTGGCAGTTATGTTGCCGCGGCTCTAGTGCGCGATTATCGCAGACAGACGGGCAGGCACCGAGCCAGAAAAGGGGGCTCTTGCCAGACACAAAAAAATACTAGCTAGCAGCAGCGTACAAGCCGTGTCTTTCCGATTGCGAACAACAGCGCGTCTTCACAAGCGCACATTTCACGTATCATCCCGGAAACAGAGCTGTGCATGGACGGCGTCGAATCTGCATAGCTGGCGTGCTGTCCTCATTCTGGCTCTGCGCAGGGGGTCGTGCGCCGCATTGCTTATCTTGGCGTCCCGGCTCACGTGCAGCGACGGCGGCAACAGTCCTGCTGCATGCGCATTGTTCTTTTTGTGCCGTGCCTATTGTTGTAGTTGCTGCCCCAATTGTTGCTGCTGATGCGCGTGCCCATGATCGCAGCTCAGGAACCCCTTCTGGAGCGCTGGGAGCCGCAGGCCGACGAGATGGGTGGGCTGCCGAGGTGGCCCGCGGCCTGTCACATGCGGTTTTTCTGGATCCGTCGCCAGCCAGCCAGTCAGCGGCGATCCCCTGCCTGCTGCTTGGCCAGCGCTTTCTTCCGGATGTGCCCGGCCAGAGGCACATGCGCATGTCTCGCCTGCAAGAACAAGTGCACACGGGGCGGGCCGTGAGCCTCCCCTCCAGCAGGCCTCCTGCCGCGCGCTTTTTTTTTTTTGGCTGCCCCTTCGGGTGCCTGTCCTGCCGTGTCTGGGCGCGTGCGCATGTGTTGTTGCGCAAACAGCCATTTAAAGGCAGCCCCTCTCGCCTTAGAGCTCGCCTGTTTTGGTCGTTTTCATTTCTGACAATTTTCTGACAATTTCTGCTTTCCAGCCTCACTTACTCTATTTTATCTCTCCACACACCACGCAAACAGCCATGACCAACATCGCAGATTCTGTCGCTGCTGCAGGCAGTCAACGCTACCCGCCCCATCACCTCTACTACCAGAACCAGCACCAGCACCAGCACCAGCACGCGGCTCGGCCCCACTACGGCGCTGCCTACAGCCACCACCCGTACTTGTCGCCAGCATCAGCGGCTGTCGACGACGGCAGCCAGCGCTCGCCGCTGCAGCTGCATCTGCCGCTGGCTGGCGCCGAGGAGCGCGAGCGCAAGCGGCGTATCTCGCACTCAGCAATGGAGCGGCGGCGGCGCGAGCGCACAAACAACATCATCAATGAGCTCAAGGCGCTGATTCCGTGGCTACGCGACGAGGCGCGTCTGCAGAAGCTCGAGGTGCTCGAGCAGTGCGTGTGCTACATCAAGGAGCTGCAGACGTCCTCCGGCAAGGAGCAGGTGCTGTCTGCGCGCCGCCTGTCCTCCACAAGCTGCTCCAACGGCCAGGCGTCCGATGGCGACTGCGACTCCAGCGTCTCTTCCAACGCGTCGCCCTCTGCCCATCATCGTCGGCAGAGCATCGGCGACCTGCCCAGCCTTGCCGTTGGCAGCAGCAGCGCATCGTCAAAGGCGTCGTCGACCGCTTCGACAATCGGGCCCTTCCGCGGCCCGCTGCCAAAGGACGTCGTTGAGCAGCCGCCATCGCCAGGATCCAAAAACTCTATTGGCTTTCTGACAACCTAGCTCTCTTCCACATTCCATTCTATCCCAAGCACATGTGCCTCTGTTTTTTCTTCCACTTTTGTACTAATAAAATTTTATTTTTTCGTCCTTCAGCACAGACCCATTGGCAGGGACCGCCAGCCAATCGACGAGGCCTCTGCGAAGCAAAACCACATTATATGCTCCTGCTAAAACGCTCGGGCTGTGCAGCGAAAAAGTGCGCGCATGTGAAGCGACATGTCGAAAGCGCATTGCACAGCAGTCACGGCTTCACACCCAGTGCCAATTGCACATGCCATTGCTCACCCACTTTATCTTATCTGCTTCCGATACGGTCCGAGCACATCCTCGTCTGTCTGTTTTAGGCAACTCGCTCTTCACATGACTTGGCATTGCTAGGAGGCATCTCGCTGCTGACGACGCTTGTGTTTCAGTCAGCTATTCCCACCACAAGCGCGCATCGGCCGCTGTCTCCTCGCGCCTCGCGAGCCCGGTTGATGTGATCCAGGGCGCTGTTGGTTATCGCCCACAGCCGCCACATGCTACAAAGTAAATGAAATTCTCAGTACTTGCTTTAGCACGCTTTCTTTATTTATTGTATAATTAGCGCTCGCTCCTATCAATCCATTGTTGCACAATACGACAAACACCACGCATATGCTGTTAACACATAATGAAAACATATGCGCTGTCATTTATAAGCTACATTACCTGTCCTCGTCAGCAATTTCGTCAAGGCCATCGATAAACATGTAGTCTGGTGTGCCAAATCCGCCCAGCCTTCCTTGGCTATTTCTACTGCTGCTGCCTTTGGTCTTTGTCTCTGGCCTCCAGATCAAAAAGTCGCTTTCTGTATATGCTGCCTCCGCTCTCTGCACCGCGCCGCAATGCCATGCCGCCATCAGCGCCCGGAACATATCGGGCGTCGTCGCATACTTTATCGCTACCCGCCCTAGTCCCGATGAATCACTTGCTGCCTCGCCATCGATGCTAGCCACAAGATGGTCTCGAGGCCGGCATTCGATAAACGCCAAATGCAGCCCTGTATCTTCCGCCGCCAAAGCCGATGCCTCCATAAACAGCCGCCTACTCAGCTCACAGCTGGTCGCACCTGTCTCGATCCGCGCATCTCTGACATAGTCTGCAAAAAGCGCTTCCACGTCGACCTTGTATCTTTCCTGCTGTGCTGCCATCGTTATGCCTGTCTTTAAAAAATATTAATCTCAAATGATGTTTTATTGAACAGATGAAACAAATGGTAGTAGTTATAATAAATTAATGAAAGAAGCACGAAAAATAAAACCTATATCCGCAGCAGGCCAGACCAGAGTAGGATCTGTTTTATGCACTTGATGATGACGCCTCTTGTTTTTTTTTACTGTTAAGCCTTGAGCTTTCTGTTTCTGACAGTTTATGGAGCACTGTATGCTATAAGGCCCTTATAACTACATCACCTCTTTTTTGCTTTTTTTTAAGCTACCAGAACATATGCTATCCATGCAGCTAGCAGCCATCAACATAATCTAGCGGCGAGTAGCTTGGCCACACCATTGTAACTGCATCGATGTAGTGCACGCCATTGCTCAGCGTGTGGAGCGTTGCCTCAATGACAAAGCCTACACAGACGCAGCTTGCCATATCAGCTTCAAAGCGCAGCTCTACCTGCTCCTCGTCCTCGTTATCGGCAAGCCTCGAGCGATCAAATATACGCGCACTTACTCGCATGTACCCTCCTGCTGGACAATTCTCGGTGCCCACATCGACTGATGCTATGCGCAGGTCCACAGGCCGGCTTCTTGTGCACTCTGCATCTGTCGGAACAATCCCGTCGATAGTCTCTCTGGCCCGAGTCTTGCTAATCTCTGCATCTTCGTGCTCTGACTCATCGTCGCTATCCGCTTGGTGGTCCATCAGCACCCACCGGGGCTTGTACATGTCTGTATGAGCGCTGCGAAGCTGGCCTGCAAATAGTAAGCTGCATGCCAGATTAAAGTTTCCCGGAAGCTTCTCTGCCAGCGCAAGAGAAAGCGGTAGCTCCACTCGTGCTGTTTCCAGGATGCTCATTAGCTGCGGCAGCTGGTTCGATACCTCATAAATATCGGCTCTTGCCAGCGATCTCATCCACTCCTCGGTGACAGAAACCATGCGCTCAGCGCCATACAGCCCCAATACTGGCTCCTCAACCAGAACCACAAACGAGAGAAGCCATCTCAGTCCCCAGCGCATATCAAACGTCCCTAGCTGCGCGATCTGCTCCTGCTTTGTCTCGTACTTTAGACGCACATTACGCACCGCTTCCAAGTCTTTGCGCGCTTCAAACTTCTTCAGCTCCTTTTTGCCTGCTGGCCGCGTCTGCACATTGACGTTTGCTGCGCGAGATGCTATTTCCATCAGCTTTTTGTCCCGGGTATCTGTCAGCGCACTGTAGTACTCATAGGTTGCCATATCCATGCGCAGCAGCAGCGGCTCGTTTGAGAACGTGCACAGGTCGATATTTGCGCCTTTGGGAATTGTCTGCGGCTCTAGTCTAAATGTCATTTCAAAAAATATAATATAATATAATATAATATAAATTATTTAGAGATTGTATAGAAAAAAAAAGAAAATAGCCAAAACAAAAAAATTGAATAAAGGAGCGCAGAAGTACAGTGTCAGATATATATCAAACCCAGATTGCAAATTGATAAAGAAATAGACGTAATATTTGTGATCTAGCGTCTGAGCCAGATCAAAGATCGTCTCCAAGAGCCATGCGCACAAAGTACTGATGCCACCGGTTGTCGTTGGTCAGCTCCGGATGGAACGAGGTGCCCAGCATATTGCGGTATCTGACCGCAACAAGAAGCCCTTTCTCGGATGCCTCAGTCTGGCCATATCCTGGCGGCAGAGTTACCAGCGGCAGCACCTCAGGGTCATCAACGGAAACGATCGCTGGCGCGCGAATAAAAGCATATTCAAACTGGTCGCTGACACTGTCGCTGCTCTTGGTGCCGCTGATAGAGCTGAGACAGGGCGAGTCCAGCTTGATCGTAAACGAGTCGACCTGGCGTCCGAACTGGTTTCGTGACACTGTCACCGGCAGCGCATTCAGCAGCTGCTGGCCGCCCTTCTTGGTATGGATCGCCTGCTTGGCCATCAGAATAAGACCAGCGCATGTGCCCCATGTGGGCTTTGTGCTGACAAACTTGCGTAGGTCCTCCAGAATGCCACACCGCTCAGCGATCAATGCAATCGACGTCGACTCGCCGCCGGGAATGATAAGAGCATCGACGCTAGCCAGCTCTTCCTTTGTGCGTACCTCGATCACTTCGCTTATGTGCTCGACGCCACGCAGCGCATTTAAAGCATGCATGTGCTCGATAAACGCGCCCTGAAGTGCTACAAAATCCGCTGGATAAAACATGACGCTGAAATCAGTATATAGTTGGTCTTACTCGATTTTAAAACAGCATTGCGATAAAAAGAAGAAAAAAAGTACAACAAAGGATACTAACCAAGAACGCCGATTCTAACTGTTTTGACCATGTCTTCTATAGACCTCGCAGTAGTTGTAAATAAATGAAATAAAGGAAAGAAAAGAAAAGTAAAGGAATAAGAATTATATTATCAATAATCTGGGCAAAAAAAACAAGTGTGAATACAAAAAAAGAATGAATGCAACGCAAACTAACAAAACAGCTGCAGTTTGAGTGAGGAAAAAAGTTGCGCATTTACATGATTTTCATAATCACAGCTGGTTGGTCACAAGCAATCCAGGACTGTTCCCGGCCAGAGGCCAAATACAGAGATGCGTCAACACCACTCT
>JANBOH010000356.1:0-14660 GCA_027478445.1 Coemansia asiatica | reverse complement strand
GCCTGTATCATGTAAAACGCATGTTTTTAGCCTTTACTTAGTGCAACTGAAGCCTTTTTAAAACTCAGATGTTCAACGCTTCATTTTAATAAAATTGTATGTCGTTACTTTGTATCTGTTGTTCTTTTATTTGCTTATGATTATTAATGGTGTATATGTTGTCTGTTATCGGGTATCTTGACTTGTTTATTTTACATCGGTTTGCCTTATTTTTACTGTTGCTGTTACAAATTTTAAAACCCTTTTATGTGCTTACTAATAGATATTCTATCTTTTTGTTTTAGCGTTTATATAGGTAGGAAGAGCAAGCAATAAATACTTGTCATTAGGAAAGGCGCTTTCTCGAGTATCGGCATCAACATCAACAGCTCTTTTTCAAACACTACAAGTTGTTTCTTTTACGTTCCAGCAAGAGCTGGTTTGACAGAGCGGGCATATGCATTTGCGGTTTGAGTAATAGTTAAATGGTACATAACAGTATAAACAGACATCGTCAGCTGCTATTTTCAATATTATTTTGTAGTAATTTTTATAGCAATTTTTTATTTTTTTTATTTTATTAATAAATTTTATGAAAGCAAATATTATTTAAACAAGAGCAAGCAATTTTTTTTTAAAATATAAATAATTTTTTATTGAATTTCTGTCTGAATAAACATTTCACCGAAAAACAGTCTTAACAGAAAATTGTTTTTTACTATGTTTTAAGCAGTGATTTCCCCCAATTATCGTTGCCGTAGTGTATTCGTCCAAATCAATATCGCCGGTCAAGACATGAAATCAATTAGCGAGTTACCCCCACCCTGGCTTTTGCTAGGATCTGGTGATGCGCCCCAGGTCGTGGTCTGGGCCATATTTGGCTTGGCAGAATTAATAACGCTGGTAGAGCTTGGAGACCGGGTCGCTGGGCGACTGCTGGGCGTTTCTTGCACGCTTTTCGCCGCAGCCACCAGGTCGGAAAAGTCAAAAGCGTCCTTTTTGTCACTTTCAGTTGCTTTTCCAAGCCGCGCCTGTGCCGAGCTTGTCGGCAGCGACGGATTGGTCATCGCTGCTGCTGCTGCTGCTGCCTGTCCATGCGCTGAAGGTGGCGGCGCGATCTTGAACGCGCTGGTCGATGTGCCGCCGATCGGGACCGACAGGCCAGGCGTGTTCATGCCCGGCGTCATGGGCAGTGACAATGGCGGCGTCGATCCGACAAAGTTTAGACCAGCAAGGTCGTCGATTGGGCTCAAGGGCATAGCAGCTGCGGCAGCCAAGGACGAGCTGGACTGCTTTGCGGCGCCGTTGCTGCTTGGTTGTGTGGGAGACACGGGGATCTGAGGCGTCTTGCCATTCTTCAGATCCTCATATGCAGCAATAGCAGCCTGAATCCTATCTCGCATCATGAACATCCTGGCAAGCTCGCGGTTTTCGTTGTCGTTATACTGTGCATAATTTTTCTGCTCCTGGGCGAGCTCTTGCAGCATGGCCAGGCTAGCTGTGCACTCGGCACGAGCCTTGCGCAAGGCAGCAGAAACTGGCTCCTGCGGATCGGCACTCCGAAGCAGCCTCTCGAGCTCTTTGACCTTGGCACCGGCGTTCTGCATCTCAGCTACTCGCTCGGCGTCATAGCCGGGTCTTTTGTACATCGCAGCGGCGTCCTTTGGCGGCGCGCTTGGTCTTTCTGCCTCGGCGTCATCGTCGTCCAGCGCTATAAGCTCCTTTTCAGCAGAGCCGCCAGCCGCAGAAGCAGACGAGCCGCTGGCTGCTATCGGGCCAAATGTCGGCTTGATGCCGCGCCGCAGATCGTCGTATGCCTTTAGGCCCTCGGCAATGGTCTCCTCAATTGTGGTCAGACGCGCGAGCTCACGCTTTTCCTCCTCGGTCGAGTCCTCTGCGTCGCTGCCCGAGCCACACATGTCGCTAATTATCTGGCGCAAGCGGTGCTGGCTGGTGCCGCATGCAGCCTTGAGCAGATTGATCGTCTCGCTCATATGTGTATTGGGCTCGACATTCTGCAGCATCTCGATAAAGAGCTTTGTCTTGTTTTCAATCTCTTTGAGCTCCTTCTCCCACTCCTTGTCATAGTCGGGCCGCTTGCTCGACTGCTCGTAGCCAGTTATGATCTTCATCAGCTTGTTGGCCTCGCGCAGGTCCTTGGGCGTGGCCCTGCGGAGCAGCTCTTGCAGCTTGGCCTGCATGGCCTCCAGGTCCTCTTTCTCCATCTCCTCGCGCGACTTGAGAGTGTTTTCAGGACCAATGACCACAGCGATGTTTTCAGAGTCGACATCGGGGAACCGCCACCCTTTGCGGCGCAGAAGCGAGTACATGTCGTTGATTCTTTGCAGGTCCTCCTTGTACCGCGATAAGCGGCAGAGCGACAGCCGCCATTCCTGCAGCATCTCCAGAATGCGGTGGTGCACTGGGTTCATCAGCGTCGGCTGGAACTCGGGGAAGCGTCTGAACAGATCGTTGAGAAACTCGCGGCTGGCCACCTGGAAATGCACGGGGTGTCCGCAGTTCTTGACCAAGTAGTCCAGCAGTGCCAGTGCCAGATATGCCTGGCCGTTGGAGCGCCCGTTGATGTATGGAAGCAAAGCAAACACGGCGTCGTGCGGGTAGTTGCCCTTCTTTTTGTTGACCAGGTCGCAGATATCCAGGTTCAACGGGATGTCTGGCTCGTGGATCTCTGGACGCACCGCTCGGTCTATCATGCTCTGCAGGCGCGACGGCGGTTTGAACAGGTCGTCTATCGCTGATTTGAACTGAAAGGCCATTTCCCCTCGCACCTTTTTTTGGCCTGGTGTATTATTCCCTTTTACAGAAGAGCTTGAAGATTATACAAAAAGGTTGAGTGCGCTAGAAAAGAATTAGATTGTAACAATAAAAAAAATTCGTTTTTAAAAAAAAAAGATGAAGGGAATATAAAAGTTGGTCCTTTGCGGATTTATTTTATCTTTGGAATATTAGCAGTGTGACTGATTATGTTGTTCTTTGGTGTTGGTTGTACAAAAAGAGATTGATTAAGAGCAAATTAGTAAACAAAAATTCAAGAAATGCCAAGGCCAGCAAAAATAAAAATAGACACCAAAAAAAGCATTTATTATATTTTTTTTAATCAGACAGGGTGACGTCGTTCACGCTGAACAGGTTCCCTGTGATTTTCCATTCTCTTTCGAATACACAAGCCAGAAAGTACTTTTGCGACTAGTTGGTCTGTTTGCTGGTCGACTCTTCTGTAATGATGACGCTGCTGCTTCTATCGATTTCGCTACTGGTGACACCCGCAATGCCCAGGTCAAAGACGCTGTTTCGATATACTGCAGCCAGAGCCCTGGTGGCCGCTAGCAGCTCGTGCATCTGCGTGTCCAGCTCAGCAACAAGCACGCCCGAGTACTGGTTGCGGCGCTCGACCTCGGCCGACAGATCCCCGATAGCCATGTACACTTGCCGAGTGGCATCACACACCTGGCGCTCAAAAGAAAATGACATGTCTATTATTTTTTTTTTCTTAAAAAGTAGAAACGAGGAAATGGAGAGGAAAAAAGTAATTGATTGAGACTGTCTTGTAATCCTCAGACCCTTCTTTTGACTGACTTGGTCTTCTCGGCATATCTGCATCTCATTTAATCTTACGCAGCACACAAACTCGTGCTTACACCCATGCCTTGCCTTGCCTTTTGCCTTGCCTTGCACAGGCAGCTCCCACGTCACACATGTTGCGCTTTGCGGCACGTCAGCGCTCCCACGTGACCGCAATCAGTGAAGTAAAGTAAAAAAATGCATTTATTCATTCACTCGAACACAAGATATTTTTATCGGTCACCAAAATTTTTTATTTCAAGCTTTAATAAAAGAGAAGCTTGAACCCGAAACTGAAACGCTCTTTGTTTTTTTTTTGTTAGTTGAAAAAAGTATTTCTTTCTCTTTGCAGTTCATTATATTCAGTAAAATATTTTTCTACTTTATTTCTTGTCTAAACGCTACTCGTACTATATCTCTTGACTATTTTTTTCTATTCTTCAAATATTTTTTACTTCAGAGCCTGTCCCAATAAATTCACAAACACACGCCTCTTTTTGCTTTGTACATTCTTTTTTCTTTTTTTCTTTATTTCTTTCTACTTTTTACTTTTTATTTATTTATTTATTTTATCTAATTGTTGAACACTTTCGACAATTCACTCGTTAAATCCTAGAAAAGTATTCCGTAGGCTTTCTACTTCAAAGAGCGAGGCTGGGAGTACAGAAGACACATTAAAACAGTGGTTTTTCTCTAGAGAAATGAGCAAGCAAAAGATTGGCAATTACACAGTGCTCCAGACGCTCGGCGTTGGCTCGTTTGGAAAAGTAAAGCGTAAGTATAAGGCAAAAAAAGCAAGGAGATGAATAGTGATTTTTTTTGTGTCATTTGTATGTGGTTTTGCAACTTGTTCATGCTTAATTGTCATAAAAAAATCACTGCCTCTATATCAAGGACACAGGCAAAGCCATGCAGCTGGTGCATAGTAATACGCCAGGGGTGCTTGATGTGAAGACTCGTTTCGTGCTTTCTTTTTTCTTCCCACATTCTCTTTTTCTAAAACTAAAAGAGGCATTAAAATGCACTCGCTCGCTCGCGCATTTACTCATAGAAGAGAGCTAGTGCTTGTGTGTGTATGTGTGTGTGGAAATGACAGATATATAAGCATATGTCAAATGCATTATCTCATGCTTTGTCTGTCTTTATGTCTGTCGTATGAGCAAAGCTTTTTTTCACTTTTGTGCTGTCACCAGGCGTCATCAATCAATCAATCAATCATTCATTCAATCATTCATTCATTCATTTATTCAGTGCTCTTCTAGATCATACATACTAAATTTTTCCCGAAATGCCTTGATTTTATTTATATATATCAATTCGTCATTTTCCATTTATAGTTGCTGTGCACTCGCAGACTGGGCACAAGGTCGCGCTCAAGATCATTGGCCGGAGCAAGCTTGCGCACTCAGACATGATCGGACGCGTTAATCGCGAAATCCAGTATCTCAAGATGCTGCGGCATCCACACATTATCAAGCTCTACGAAGTGATCACGACGCCTACAGACATCATCATGGTCATTGAGTATGCGGGAGGCGAGCTGTTCAACTATATTGTTGAGCGCGGCCGCATGAACGAGCGCGATGGCCGACGCTTTTTCCAGCAGATCGTGTCTGCAGTCGAGTATTGCCACAGAAGAAACATTGTTCATCGAGATCTCAAGCCGGAGAACGTGCTGCTCGATCCCTATGACAATGTCAAGGTAGCCGACTTTGGCCTGTCCAATATCATGAAGGACGGCGAGTTTCTGCAGACCTCGTGCGGCTCGCCCAACTACGCTGCGCCCGAGGTCATCAATGGCAAGCTGTACGCTGGTCCCGAAGTCGACGCGTGGTCGTGCGGCGTGATCCTCTATGTCATGCTTTGTGGCCGCTTGCCCTTTGACGACGACCACATCCCAGCGCTGTTTAAAAAGATCACGTCGGGTGTCTTTACCATGCCTGGATATCTGTCTCAGGGAGCTCGTGCTATCCTCTCCGGGCTGCTGCAGGTCGATCCGCTCAAGCGCATGACACTTGCTCAGGTCAGGCAGCAGCCGTGGTTTGTTACGGATTTGCCCGAGTACCTAAAGCCTCTACCAGAGAGCACCGATATCGAGTGCTTAGCAAAACTCGACGAGTCGATCATCCGAGAGCTTGAGCGCCAGCTCGAGATGGACCGCGCTGTGCTGATTACACAGCTGCGCCAGCGCGGCACAAACCCTGCCAAGGTCGCTTACCAGCTGACCCTGGATAACAGACATATGCTCGAGCAGAGTCGCAACTCGAACAAACAAGGAATCCGCAGCTTTGCATTGGCCTCGTCGCCGCCAGCTGCGTTCCAGCTTAGCTCAAGCACGATGTCTTCCTCGCCAATGGTTGTTGATGACAAAGATAGCGCTAGAGAAAGCGACGACGACGATTCGCACACGCCGTCAAGCATAGCCATCCTAGGCTCTAGTCTGCCCCGATCGCCAGGTCATACTCTAGAGTCCCAGATGTACAAGATGCGTCTACGCGGGCCAAATGCAAATGCAAATTCATCTGCCGGAACTGGAACCGGAACTGGTGCTGGTAGCGGCCCACAGGCAGCAGCTCCACGTGTGTCGTCGCCACTAGCCTCAGCTGGCCAGCAGCCAAGCAAGCCGCCGCCAGGGCCCTCGACGCTGGCGCAGCACGCATTAGGGGCAGCACCTGGTTCTTCGTCATCAGGCACTCAAAGCAGTCCATCGCGCACACCTTCAAACTATTTCCGCGCATCGCTGCCTCCTCTGGCCGGCACACCAAGCTCGCCAAACCAGTCAAACTCGTCCTCTATCGCGAGCCTGGCCCACGCATCGCTCAAGGCACCGCCGACTAGCAGCAACCCATACAGCTACCGCAGCGAGTCATCTAGCGGGTCTCCGATTCCTCCAAACGCTATTGCCAACAACATCGCTGCATCGGGGATAGTGCCTAGCCCGCTTGCACCGCGAACAAAGGACATCGAGATGGCCGATGCAAATTCAGACACAAACAGCGAAGCGCCGCAGAGACGGCCAACTGTGATGCGCAAGCGTGCCAAGCTGACTCGAACCAGATGGCATTTTGGCATACGCTCGCGGTCGCCACCGTCTGACGTCATGGCCGAGGTGTATCGAGCACTGCAGCAGCTCGACATGAAATGGAAGCACTTCAATCCTTACCATCTGCGGGCGCGCTATATTCCGCCAGGCGCAACCGTCGAAGACGCGGTCAAGATCGATCTTCAGCTGTACAAGCTGGACTCGAGAGACAACTATCTGGTCGACTTTAAAGCGGTTATTCCACAGCCGCGTGCTCTTGAAGATGGCATTGACGGCAGCGGCGGCGGCAGTACGACCACTTATCGCGCTGGCGAAAACACGCTGATTTCCCCATTGCCACCGTTTATCCAGGCTGCGCGCAGGCGGCTTTCAGCGGCAGTGTCTCCAAGCCAGATGCGGCCAGGTTCTGTATACACAGACAACAGCAACGCGATGCTTGTGGACGGCGAGCAGCCGATGATCTCTGAGCCCCGGTCTCTGGACGACCAGTTCCTTGACTCGAGCTACCCGATTCAGCTGCCTGCCGAGCTTCCCACGTCGCAGAACTCTGCTTTTGCTGTGGCCGCGGCTACAAACGACCGCTCGGACATGCTTCCTGCACCAGACTCGCTGCCGGCAAAGACTGTTCAAAGACGTTTTGGGGGCGCATCGCCTCCTATGGCGCCTCTGTCGGCCAACGGAGCGCTGCAGGGATTTGACTCTGACGACAGCAGCAACGCAATGGGCATCCCCATTCCCGGCGCTGTCTCTGCGTCAAAGCCCAGGGCAATGGACATTCCAAAGTCCAAGCTCTCTGCGTCCACGCCAAACACCAACCAGAACACAAATGCCATTCAAGCTGCCAATGCTGCTGCTGCTGCTGCTGCTGCCAACTTGGGCCATGTGGTAGGCTCTGCCAGCAGCCCCTCTTCAAACATGCAGTTTATTGGCGGCACGCCCCGTAGCCAGGGCCGCGCACCTGGCAGCTATATGCCAGGAAGCGTCGTTGGCCGCGTTTCTCTGGCCCGTACTGATGTCTCGTTAACGGCTGATGGTGTGGGAGCTGGCAGCGGATCTAACAGACAGTCGCAGGAGCGTGTGGTCAACATATTCCCATTCTTTGATGTGTGCTGCAAGCTGATTACCGAGCTGGCCGTGCCTTCAGCCAACACAGCAGCAGCAGCAGCAGCAGCAGCATCTGGAGGAGCACCTGCATCATAAGTACTAGTACACCATGCCATAGAACCAGTTGGGAGCGATTATTTGCCATCATCTAATTTTCTTTTGGTTTATTCCTCTATATATAATATACACACACTTCCAATTAAAACCCGAAGGAGCGCTTTCTTTTTTATTATTTTGATATTAACAATGGTTAAAGAAAGGAAAGAATGAGAAAGAAAAAATTATTATTATTAGGTTTACACAAGGGTTAGGAATGGCTATCCTTGCGGATAGTTATACCAGCGCCTATGACCACTTGTGCTTTCGTGCTGCTGGACGACCCGGTAAGACAGAGTCGACATCTGACAGTCACGACAGACATATTCGACAGAAGACTTTACAAGCTCGTTCAGCGGAATGGTATAAAAGTTTGGATCGCACTGGGAGCATTTGCAAGGGTACGGCTTGGGCTCCGAGTGTCTGTAAACTCTGCCGCCTCTGTAGTTAATTGGGCTCTTTGGCGATGACTCGCTGGTTTCCTGGTGTATCATGGATGGCGATGCCGAGTAAGCTGAAGATGACGAGGAGCTGCTGGTATTGGAGTTTATTGGCATTTCTGACGACGGCTTGGCGTTGCTGTTTGTCAGCCAAGTGGTGGTTATTGCTGCAGGTCTGTTTGGCACCATTGCTGACACCGCCGATGTCGTCGTTGTCGTTGTTGATGTTACTACTGGTGCTTTTGACATATGTTTAACATTATTGTTTGCTTGACTGCGGGCAAGGAACGTAGTGCCGTTGCTACTGCCACCGCCGCTGCCGTCTCCGCCAGCCCTTTTGCCGCTGGCTATTCTTTGGTTGTGGACCTGAGTCGTCAACTTTAAAACTTTAATAAGCTCTTTTTTTCCTTATTTTCCTTAAAGCGAATCTCGATAATAAGCAAAAAAAAACAATACAAAATGAAACGAAAAAAAATACTTTTTTTGAATAAATGTTAATAAATAAAAATTAGGATATGTCCGTTGTGTTTGTTTTTATTTTTGTACTTGAGGATAATATTTCTAACGGATTTTTAGTCTGCTATTGATGGTCATGCAAAAGCACAAGCAAAAACAAAAAAAAAAAGATTTGACAATAAAGGACAATACAATAACGGGGATTGGGGGAGTGGAGAATGAAAATAACAATTGGAGCTCGCTGAATAAAATAGCGAAATAACAAGTGTAATAATGCAAAAAAAAAAGATTTAAAAGAGAAGAGGGGAAGAAAAAGTGCATAAAGACCTTTTCTGACATTCAAAAAGAATGTTTATGAGCAAGCACTCAGCGTCACTTTAATCCTTTAAGAAAAAAATAAAGAGCATTTTTTGTGTATAAGAAATAGAGGCCTAAAAGAGAAATGAAAAGGGGGCTGAATTCAAACCCAGATCCCAGACCCTGGGATTTCCTCAATCCTTTGTCTCATTTTCCCTTCTTATTAATTCCCTCCATTTTAATTTCACTTACTCACACCATGTCTTTTCCCAAATGTGATACATGCAACAAAGATTTGGTTCTTTTTTAGTTGATTTTTTTTAAAAGGAAGGCCAAATCAACAAAACAAAACAAAAAAGAAAAGCTAGTCGATTTGGGCTTTGTTAGAGCTTGCCTGCAGTTGCGCTCTTTGGCTCCCAGTGATACTCCTTTGCAGTGGGCTTGTATCCAGCGCGCTCAATAGGAAAATCATCAGCGCCCTTAGGCCCACGCGAGCCATACTCGTAGGGCATGGGCACGATCTGCTCCGACTCAATCTGGTGAAGCAGCGGTGTGAAAATGCGCCAGGCCTCGTCGAGCTCGTCGCTGCGCACAAAGTTTGAGTGATCGCCATTGAGCACGTCGAGAATCAGCGTAGCATAGGCATCGGGGATCTTGAGATCCTGGTAGCGCTTGTGGTACGACAGATCGAGCTCCGACATGGCCAGATTGGTCGACAGCCCGGGCTCCTTGACAATGGTCTTGATCGACACAGACTCCTTGGGACTCACCTGCAGAACCAGCTCGTTGCGAGCCAGATTGGGGAACAGCGCGTTGGGCATGTCTTTGAACTGGATACGGATAACCATCTTGGCCTCGTCCAGCGCCTTGCCGGCCTTGATGACCCAGGGAACGCCGCGCCACCGCTCGTTGTCGACATGCAGCACGCACTGCGCGTATGTGGGCGTCAGTGAGTCCTTTGGCACGGTGTCGTCGTCCTTGTAGCCGGGCTTGCTGCCATCGCGCGTGGCCACGTACTGGCCCAGCAGCGTGTCCTCGAGCTGGATCGGCAGGATGCGCCGGAGCACCTCTGTCTTGCAGTCGCGGATATCCTCTGACCGCAGCGACTTTGGCTGGCGCATGGCCACGATGCTCAGCACCTGCAAAAGGTGATTCTGCATGACATCGCGGATGATGCCAAACTCGTCAAAGTATCCTCCGCGACCCTCGGTGCCAAAGGGCTCCTTAAATGTGATCTGCACATTTGAAATGTAATGGCGTGTCCACACGGCCTCATAGAACACGTTGGCAAAGCGCAGCGCAAGAATGTTTTTGACCATCTCCTTGCCCAGATAGTGATCGATGCGGTAGATCTCGTCTTCGGCAAACAGCTGGCCAATTGCCTGACTCAGCTTGCGGCTCGACTCGAGATCGTGGCCAAACGGTTTTTCGATAACCACGCGGTTGGTGCACGAGCCGTCATAGACGTTGTTGCGGATCTGCGTGCCCACAGATACAAACACAGATGGTGGCAGCGCCAGGTAGTAGATGTGCACCCGCTCGTCGCCATCGCACTTGTTCATCTGCCGCTCGTTGGCATCGATCTCTGCCCGCAGCCGCTGGAAGTCCTCGTCGACATCGTACTTGCCGCTGACATATTTGCAGATCTCCAGAAAGGCCGATACGTCTGCCTTCTGGTCCGAGGGCTTGAAGAACGATGTTACTCGCGCGTTAAAGTCGTCGGTTTCCATCTTTGTGCGTGCATACCCGATGATGCGGGTGCGCTTGGGAAGCAGCTTCTGCTGGAACAGATGGAACAGCGCCGGATACGTCTTCTTTTTGGCCAGGTCGCCCGAAGCACCAAAGACCACGATTGTCGTCAGCACGTCGTGCTTGGCTGCTTCATCGAGTCCACCGCTGAAAGACATTATCAGTTAACAATTAAAGGAAGAGTTGTGTGTGCGGGGGAGTTATAAGGCAATAAAATTAGCTTTTTTAGCGTGTTATCTGCACAGAAAACAATAGAATGCAAGTAGAAAAAGACTAATGAATTATATATAAGATAGTAGAAGAAATAAAAGCTTTCGACGAAGAAAGAAAAAAGGATAGGAAATAAATCTGACTGACGCCTCTCCCCTTTTTATTGTTACAAAAAACCGTATCAAAAAAAACCGAATTTGATGGTGCTGAACGAAGAAGGAATAAGGAATAGGGGATGGAAAAAAATAGGATTTGCCCGAATCACTAGGCACACGTGCGTATGTATAGCCCTTATCAAAAATTATTTTTTTTATTTTCCAGTCGAATCAGGCATAAGACGCAACGACTAAATAACAATAATAACAATAGGATGTCGTCTTTTCTTTAGCATTATACATATCCATATATTATACAAAACGAGGAAAACGTCTTTTGTAGCTCTTGCAATCAACCACTGCTTGCTTGCTTGGTTGACTGCAGCCAAGCACGTTTAAGCAATATAAATATAAATGTATCTTCTTTTTTATGTGTAAAAGTCTTTTTGTTCCTTGTGATGACGATACAAAACAGAATTGCTTTTGCAAAAAAGAAATTATATGCCTACTATTGTTTTCTACCACAGAATGGTATAAGGAGAAATGTGGTATCAATCAATCAGGCGTGGAAAAGTGTAGAACACAGACATCTATACACTACGGCAACGATAAAGGCATATGCATTCAGTGTGGGTTTTGGCATGTCAATCGCTGCTTCCTGGCATTTGCTGACGCATGCAGTCCCAAGCGGGCACAAACGGCGAATGAGAGAGCATGCAGCTGTCGCGCTGTTTCTGCAAGGCTTTTTTTGCTATCTCTCGAGCATGTCTATCTGGTTGTGTTTTTTAGCATACACATCAGAGCGAATTAATATAAGATAAAAAACAGGCTATTTTTTTTATTTAAAGCCTCACTTTATTTCCTCTTTCTCCTTCGCTCTGCACCAGCATATACACTACTGCAAAATACTAGCGTTAATAATAATAATAATAAGATGATGTTGCCAGCCGCCGTAAAAGCAGAACCACTTGTCATCCCCCAGCACCTAGCCTGTCTTGTTGCAGACTCTCCCAATAACCCCTTTGCCTTGCCAAAAACCGCTCATGGATACACTCGCCATGCACAATTTGCCACAATGTCGCGGCTGCTGACGTGTCTGGTCAATGAGCAGCTTGTCACTGCCATATTTGCTACTGCCATCATCAGAGATTCGCCCTCTTTCACAGCTCAAATTCTCATTGTGGCCAGAAACACGGATCGCTTTTTTTGTGGAGAATGGGAGCCCGGAACTCTGGTATTCCAGCTGCGTCACAAGCCGATACTGGCTGCTGAACCTAGCGCTTGGCCAAACGTCCAAAAAGTGCTTCTGCTTGATCCCGAAGACTTGGGGCTCTGCGCATGGTGCACTTCTGGATCTGTTGGATCAGCTTGTCAGGATATCAAGATGTCTGAGGACGAGTGGCACGGAGCTGAGCTGCTGTGTCCGACTGATCTGATGAACATGGTTGCAAAATGGCGAGCTTTGGACCTGGACGCAGTGCAGAGCATCAACAGTGAGTTGCAGAGCTCCATGCAGCATCAGGAATATGCGTATTCACAGCAAGACCTGCGTCCCAAGCTAGACATCAATACGGCAACCATAATTGACTGGGAACAGTCGCTTACCGAGGGCCATGCAACTCATCCAATGCACCGGGCCAGACACGCTATGCCTCCGTTGAAGCCACTTGCAGTAGATACTGAGCTTCGCCATCTTCAGCTACACTTTGTCGCTGTTCCCAAGGACAGAATGGTTATCGAGGGCGAATTCAGCAAGCTTATCGAGCCTCTATTAATGGCGGCAGGCCCACTTGATCCGATTTCGGATAATCTGATGCGACGGCCCTCCTTGTCTGATTATGTGGATTTGCAGAGCGAGATAATTATTCCCGTGCATCCTTTGCATCTGCCAGCTATCCAGAAACACTTCCCGTTTGCGCGGGTGCTAGACTTTGTCGCTGATGCGCACGCACAGGCGTCGCTTCGCACGGTGTCTCCGGTCGCTTTGCAAGTGGCTGGTCTGGATATCAAGCTTCCACTAGGTATCAAGACATCCTCTGCTCTGCGCACAATCAGTACTTGGTCGGCATACCTTGGCCCACGGCTTACGCTGATGATTCCATCGATAATTGCGCATAACCCAGCAGCGTCTCTTGTCTGCGGCGAGCCAGCGAGCGTCATTCTTCGAGACACTGACCCTGATACTGCAAAGTATCTTGCATGTATCTTGCGCCAAAGCCCGCAAAGTCTATGTCGCAAGGGCGAAAAGGCGATTGTCGCTGCTGCACTGACAGAGAGACTGTCTGATGGTCAAAGCGTTGTTTGCGCTAGATGGCCAGACATGGAGACAAAGGCCAAAAGGATGAATTTTTTAAGGATCTATGCGAAAATACTTTTTGAGGCCTTTTTGCCGCCTCTGCTTACCCACGGCTTTGCATTTGAGGCTCACCAGCAGAACACACTGGTCTTGGTATCCGAGGACACTGGGCTTCCCACAGGATTTATCATTCGCGACTTTGGCGGCATCATGGTCCATCTGCCTACTTTTGCCAAGGCAACTGGTGGCATCGAGCTTCCTATGCTGCCCAATAACAGCACTACTGCCGAATCTTTAGACGAGGCATATGGTATTGCATACCATACACTGATCCAATGTCAACTGCACCGGCTGGTAAGAGCCCTGGGACTTCATTACTGTGGATCTGGATGGCAGATTGTAAGAGAAGAGTTTTCTCGGCTTGTGCCTTGTTCGGAGCCCTTGTGGAAGCACTGGATGAAAGAGCAAGTGCCATTGAAGAGCTTTGTATCGATGAAGCTTGGTGGACTTTACCGCAGCTATATTTACTACCCAGTGCCAAACATTTTGCTGAAATGAAAATATCGATAAAAATTAAAAAGGTGATTATTCCTGCTTTATGGATTTGTTTTTGGATACTCTTTATTTTAAGTAACTAAGTTTTGCACATCTGAGCTTTTCTGTCGGCCTGGTCACTTGGATTTGCGCAATAAAAGCAAAAGACAAGAACAAGTGATGAATTGTCAGACTGATTCGCAATCCGCTCACTTCATGCCAAACAAAAAAGAAACAAACAAACAAACAAACAAACAAAAAAATAGCAGAACAAGAGGGATTGACGCCGTGCACTTTAACAAACAGGTCCCTCCCCGCCAAAAAAAACCCAAAAAACCCAAAAAGACCGCTGTGCTTGCCAACAAAGTCAATGGCCCAAGCTGCAGCCTTGCTTGAATGGACCGTGGCCTGACTGTATGAGAAAAAAGAAAGGCATTTTATGCACAACGAGCGGTCCCCTTCCGCCTCACAAAGGTCCACAAAGAAACATAAACAAAAAAAAAAAAACAAAAAACCGTGGTTCTTGTTATTTATTTCTCTCTTTCTATTATAACTTTGCCTTTATCTTGCTTTTTCTTTTCTCTTTTTTTTTCATGTCTCTTTATTCACCCTTCTCCTTCTCTACAAACACGCACCTCTAACCCAAACTCTGTATTCGACGATCAATAAAAAAAAAAGAAACCCAAAAACAATATTTTCTCTTTGTACAACAACAAGCAAAAAAGCAGCTATTGCCACTATTAGTATTACTACTTCTAGCAACACCGTTTTCTATTAAT
>JANBOH010000355.1:0-14674 GCA_027478445.1 Coemansia asiatica | reverse complement strand
AGTACTTACATAAAATGTAGTTAGCTGCTCCACTAGGATTTCTCCTAGCAGGGGCTTTTTAGGACAGCATTAAATGTCCTGGCTTGAAATTGCTTGAAATTAGATCTTCTTTGCAGGTGAAGTTGCAATGTGGCACCTTTTCTTCTTGACATCTGTTGAAGATGGAGATGCAGCAACAGAAGAAGAAGCAATGTGGTTCTTTGAATGAGTACACTGTACAGAAGCATTGACATTTGCACAAGAAACTGTAATTGCAGAAGAAGATGCAGCATTAGGAAAAGAAGCAACTGGCTTTTTTGAGCATCTGAGCTGTTCAGGAATCTTGCCATTAGTGCACAGACCATCCAAAATATGCTTGAAATTGAGAATAGCAGCCAGATATCTGTTGTACAGCTGCCAGCACACATTTGGCTCATCTTTGCAGATGACATTGTGCTCCAATTTTGCTTCCTTGCAAAGCTTTGCATCCATTCACTTCTTAGCAATTGCCATTCTCCTAGCAAATGATGGTCTCATCTTTTTGGACTGAGGCTTAACAGTAGATGGCTTTGTAGGCACTAGTTTCCTGCACTCAGATTCCTTCCAGCAGTCTCTATTGGAGCAATAATAAAGACCATGAACAGGAAAAAGTGGTGTTTTTTCCCTTTGTGCAGGCTGAGGATTGGGCACTTTCAAGTCAGTAGCAATGAGTTTGCTGAAGCATTTAGGGCAGAATGAGCTGGTGAGATATTCATCAATGAGATAGACTTTGAAACCCTTTGTGTGCAGCATTTCTCTTATGCCAATGCTTCAAACTGTCTGATGAAAGCATGTCCTTGGAGAAGACCAATTGCCAATAACAAAAATAGGATTGCTATGACAGGACTTTCCAGTGCAGCCATCTGGGCACTCATCCAAATGCTTTGAAAACTTGTCCCTGAGCTCTCTAGCCAGCTGTGCATCAGCCTTTTGCTTGTTTATATAAGCAGACAGTCTCAATTGATGACAGAGTGGCTTCTGCCAGTAGTTGGAACAATGTTTTTTTGGCTCATGCAATGTCAAACAATTGCTGTAGAATTGCCAGAGTGCCTCATCTACAACTGCTTGAACTCTGATCATTGCATCAACATTTGTGGGAAGCACTGTCTTTATAGTGTTGAAAAATTAAAAATATTCCTTTTTTCAGAATTATATTGATTTCTTTTTATAGTGTGTTGGCACACACTAATTTATGGGTTGACTCAGCTCACTTTTGAACTGCTATGGAATGGCTTATCAAGACCTTATTTTTCAAGTATTTTTCTACTCTTTCAAGACCTATTTAAACCATTGTTTTACAAGAACTCTCTCAAGATTTCTTTGTCTTTGCTTTTCTTTATCTTTTCTTTTTTTTCTTAATATATACTTCTGTTTGTTTGAAGACCCTCACATAAGTATACATCTTTTTTTCACAAAGTTGTTATACTCAGCCACTTTTTCACTTTTTTGTACAAGAAAAATGCCATGCAAAAACATGCATGCTCTGCTTTTATTGCTATTGTTATAGTGTAAAATTTTGTTTCTTGTGTGCTTTTTGAATGCTCACTTGTTATTTCTTTTTTTTTTTTTGCTGTTGTTTTTGTCATCATTTGGCAGAGTATAAAAGAAGGAGGGAAGGAATTGCCCACTTTTTTCACAAAAAAAACTCTTGTTTTCATTTTTTCTTCCAGCTTTTTTCTTTTACAACACTTTAATAATTTCTAAAAAAAAAATACAAGTATAACAATCTTTTACTAAATATTATCTTGCTTTTTTGCACAAATGTTTTTTAGTTTACTCTGCTAATGAACATTTGATATATTATTTTGTTTTTGTCTGTTTTTAGGTTAGAGTAGTGTTATCACACATTTCTTTTTTTTTTTGTAGAAGCAAACAGGTGAATATAAAACAAATACTTTATTATGCTTTATATCCCTTGCAAGATCAATATGTCCATTTCTATTTCTCTTCAAATGCCTGTATCATGTAAAACACTTGTTTTTAGCCTTTACTCAGTGCAACAGAAGCCTTTAAAAGTCCAGATGCTTCACACTCTATTTTAATAAAATAGGTTGTTGTTACTTTTTAGCCATTTGTTTTTGGCTTATAATTATTGTTGTCATATATGCTGTCTGTCATCAGTTATTTTTTATTTTACATCAGTTTGCTTTATTTTTACTGTTGCTGATACAAAAGTTAAAACTCTTTTATGTGCTTACTAATAGATGTTCTATTTTTTCCTTCTTGTTTCAACATTTATGTAGGTGAGAAGAGCAAGCAATAAACACCAGTCATTAACAATGACACATTTTCAAGTATCAGCATCAACATTAATGGCTCTTTTTTTTTTAAACACTACATTTCTTCTGAAATGCATGTCTACAGTACTTGATGCTTATTTTACAAGTTTCAACAAGAGCTGGTTCCACAGAGCGGGTGTTTACATTTGCAGTTTCAGCTGTAAGAAAATGACAAAGAACAGAATAAGCAGGCATTGTCAGCTGCTATTTATAGTATTTTTATAGAAATTTTTTATATTTCTATTTTATTAATAAATTTTGTAAAAGCAAATACTATTTAGACAAGAGCAGGCAATTTTTTTTAAAATATAAATAATTTTTTATTGAATTTCTGGCCAGCTAAACCTTTCACTGAAAGTCAGTCTTTTGAAAGACTATTTTTCAAAAAAGACCTAAGATCATATTTGAAAATCAGTCTTTGAAAGACTAAAGATCGAATAAAAACACAATAGAATATTGTTTTTTACTATGTTTTAAGCAGTGATTTCCTTCAATTATCATTGCTGTCATGTTGTAACAAAAGCCAAAAAAAAAAACAAGAAAAGAACATGTCTATTAATGCTGAATTGATAACTGGATAGCGTTAATTGCTCTATGACTGAAGTACAGAGCAAGATCCAGCGACGCTGGAGAGTATTTATCATGTAGTGGAAAATCATGTGCATAGCTCAGGTATCTACCATATCTCAACGATAAGAAATAAAAGCGCTAACATTTATTAGATCGTAGAAAAAGTAGAGCCCAATGCTCTCATTCGCTCAATCTAGCTTTATTTTTTATCCTTGTGCTTGTTTCCTCTTTTAAATAAATATACTCATGTCGTCGTCATATCAGCGAAAGGCGCCCTGGGATCGCAATACCAAGTACTGGTGCCAGTACTGCCAGATCTTTGTGCATGACAACAAATCGGTAAGCAATTAATTGATTCTGGCTCTTAAACACTCCTCCTCACTTGCACACTTTTTTGTTCCTTGCTTATATGTCTCTATATATATATGGCATGAGGTGTTACAAAAACATGTACTTTATAGAGTCGTCGGATGCATGAGACAGGCGCAAAGCACAAGGAAAACGTTCAAAAATACTTGCGCCAGATCGACAAGAACGTCAAGGAAAAGCAGGATGCAGAGGCGAAGCTGCGATCGGAGCTGGACAAGATCGAGGAAGCAGCAGCTGAAAGCTATAGTAAGGATATCGGTGCTACTGAGTCAAAAGCGACTGCTGGCCCTGAATTGACAAAGGTCGCAAAAGCTGCTAAAGATACAGAGAATGAGAAGCAGCAGCAAACAGTAGGTCGGGTGCAAAAGAGCAGCAGGCCAGATAATATTGGCGTTATTGGAGCTTGGGAGGCTGTCCAGGAGCCAGATTCAGAGCCCGAGCCTGAGGCAGATCCAGAGTTAGTGGTCTCGAGGGACAAGGGCGGCAGCGTGAATCAGTCTGAAGCTGAGCCTAGCAAAACTGTGTTTGTCGAAACAAAGCACAGCAATAAAGACCAAGAGGAGAGCAGTGGGTTTGACATTAAGGAGAAAACCATAGAGTCGGTGCAGGCCCATTTTAAGCGCGAGCTGGATAGCGATGAAGTCTTTGGGGCAGATGCAGCAACAGAAGCAGCTGGCTCGCTGTTTAAGAAACGGCGATCGGCTTCCAATAGAAACAACTCTCGCAAGCAGATCGACAAGACAAAACAATAACACTTGGGAGTATTTTATTAAAGACCATCGTTTTTAGGTTTAAGAATCTCTTCACTTATTTATAAATTGACCAACAGAAAAAAAAACAGAATTACTGAGCGGCATTGACAATGTCAAGGAACTCGGGCTTGAGCGAGGCACCGCCTACAAGGAAGCCGTCAACATCGGGCTTCTGAGCAGCTTCCTTGCAGTTCTTGGCATTGACTGAACCGCCATAGACAATGCGGGTCTCTGCAGCAACTTTGGGCGAAACAGCAGTTTTGAGATACTCGCGGATAGCGGCATGGGTCTCCTGGGCCTGCTCTGGAGTGGCGACCTTCCCGGTGCCGATAGCCCAGACGGGCTCATAAGCAATAACAATGTTTGCCCAGTCCTCCTCCTTGAGAGCCTTGACAACAGCGCCAAGCTGGCGCTCGACGACCTGCTGAGTGATTCCAGCCTCGCGCTCTTCCAAAAGCTCGCCGACGCACAGGGAGACCTTGAGACCGGCAGCCAGAGCCTTGACACATTTTTCAGCTGTAAACTCGTCGGACTCATTCAGGATGTTGCGACGCTCGGAGTGGCCTACGATGACCCACTTGGCGCCGACATCCTTAAGCATCTCGGGGCTGATTTCGCCGGTGTAGGCGCCGCTGGCCTTGACGTAGCAGTTCTCGCCGGCTACAGCCCAGTCCTTGCGCAGGGTCTCGGACAGAAGGTGCACGTAGACGAATGGGGCGCCGATGACGACCTCGACGTCTGAGGATACGTTGCCAGCGTTGAAAGTGTTGGTCAGCTCCTTGATAGCTGCCACGGAGCCGTTCATCTTCCAGTTGCCGCCGACCCAGAAAGTACGCGAAGACATTGTATCTAGTATAATTTTATCGATAAGGCAGACTTTTAAAGCCAAGAAAAAAATGAGAGAAAAAAAAAAAGTAAAATAGTGGCAGTTGTGAGAGAGAAAGAGAAATGAGCTGATAACAACTGAATCTAAAAACCAGAGACAGCCAAATTTTCTCTTGCTCGTTTGCTCACATCCCATTCACAAAACCAGTTTTCATTTCCAATTTGCCCTGGCCCTAATCCATTCCATTAATCAAACATGGCTGAATCTGATCAGCGATAATCAAGCGTTGCTGAATAAAATCTATTTTTTTTTTCCCTTTTACTGGAAAAATTTTGCAAATCACACTCTCTGGCTTGTTTCAACACTTCGACTCGATTCAATTGGTAAACTACTCCGTTGATCTCTTCTGTGCCCAACCAAACCGACTGTGCTTTTACTGACTAACTGATTCCTGACTGTTGTTTGCCCTGTTCCGATGCGTCCAGCGGTATAAAAGGCACAGAGGTTTTGCACCTTCGCTTTTAATCCTTTTTTCTTTTCCTTTTTCCTTTTAGGACAGCATATATATTCGTATATAATATTTGCTCCTCTATATCTGTTGCCAACGCTGGTATTTTTTTCTCTGTCCATTGCAGGTTCTTGCTTCTTGTCTTTTTCTATCACTGATTTTCATAGATAATGTGCGGCATTTCAGCGTTGCTTCTGGCGGATTCGTCGCAGGCGGCAGTCTCTGAGCTGCTCGAAAGCCTGGGTCTTTTGCAGCACCGCGGCCAGGCAAGTATATACTTTTTTTGTCTTTTCTTGCAAAAATGTATTGCGATCAATGTCAATTGATCCCCATGCAGTCAAGAGCGTGTCTCTTCTTTAAATAAAAAACTAATAAACTAATAATGCGGGCAGGAGTAACTGGTGCTTCTTGTTTTGCTGTGACTGTTTTTTTTAAAATACAACATTGTTTTTATTTCTTTAGGATGCTGCTGGAATCGTGACGTGCGGGCACAAGGGAAGACTGTTCCAATGCAAGGGCAACGGAATGGTACGCGACGTGTTTACGCCCCAGCGCTTGATGGCGCTCACGGGCAACATGGGCGTGGCTCATGGTAAGTGATCTGTGAAAAGCAGTATCATCATCAGCGGCATCGGCATTGGCATTGACACAGTTCAAGGAGGGAGATGATACGCTTGCATGCGTTAATACAGCTATGGGTATTAGCCGGGCTGAAGGCGTTGACTTTTTTTATGGGCTTGTGTGGTGGATTTTTTTGCTTTTTGTTATTTTTGCCTTATGTGGGAGCGTCTTATGATAGCAATCTGAAAAATGATTGTCCCTGTTGGGGGCAAGATAAAAAACGTAAAAAAGCGGAGAAAAAGCGCTGTTGGACCTTATCGATTCCTTGTGCTGTTTTTTTTTGCAAGCCGATTCTAAGCTCGTTGGTGATACAATCAAGCCTTGGGATTTCGGGCACGGGCCTGTGGCTCTTCCAAATGATTTAGATCTAACATTCATTGTCGTTATCATTACCATTTTTATTTTGTGTAGTGAGATATCCGACCGCTGGAACACCGGCTGACTCTGAGGCGCAGCCGTTCTACGTGAACAGCCCGTACGGCATCGTGATGGGCCACAACGGCAACCTGACCAACGACAGCGAGCTGCGGCATTTCCTGGACTACGATGCGCACAGGCACATCAACACGGACTCTGACAGCGAACTTCTGCTCAACATCTTTGCCAACAACCTGCAGAAGACAGGCAAGTTCCGGATCAACGAGCAGGACATTTTCTCAGCGATCCAGAGCCTGTTCCGCGAGTGCAAGGGCGCATACGCAGCAACAGCAATGTTAGCTGGATTCGGCATTATCGGGTTCCGCGATCCGCACGGCATCCGGCCGCTGGTGTTTGGACGGCGCAAGGCATTGAAGGGCAATGGCTACGACTACATGTTTGCGTCGGAGAGCGTGGTGCTTGATGCTTTGGACTTTACCGACATCGAGGACGTGCTGCCGGGCGAGGTCATCATTGTGTCCAAGTACGCGGTTACGCGGCGGCGTTTGGTGGTCGAGGAGAGCATTGCGCCGTGCATCTTCGAGTACGTGTACTTTGCGCGGCCCGACTCGACGATCGACGGCATCCCAGTGTACAACGCGCGGCTGGACATGGGCGTCAAGCTGGCAAACAAGGTGCGCCAGGTCATGGGCGACAACATGGACATCGACGTGGTCATCCCGGTACCTGATACTAGCCGTGCAGCGGCATTGCAGCTGTCGCACGAGCTGGGCCTGCCGTACCGCGAGGGCTTCAACAAGAACCGGTACATCGGCCGCACTTTTATTATGCCGGGCCAGGAGATGCGGCGCAAGAACGTAAGGCGCAAGCTCAACGCCATGCCCACCGAGTTCAAGGATCTCAACGTGCTTTTGGTCGACGACTCGATCGTGCGCGGCACCACGTCGCAGGAGATCATCCAGATGGCGCGCGATGTCGGTGCTAAAAAGGTCTACTTTGCGTCTGCCGCACCTGCAATCCGCTTCCCCAACGTCTATGGCATCGATATGCCCTCGATGAAGGAGCTGGTTGCCGCAGGCCACAGCGATGCTGACGTGGCTGCGGCTATCGGCGCTGACTACGTGTTTTTCCAGAACCTCGACGACCTGATCGACTCGTGCAGAAAGTTCAATCCGCGCATCAAGGCCTTCGACACGTCAGTCTTTGATGGCAAATACGTCACCGGAGACGTGTCGCAGGAGTATCTGGACAAGCTTGAGGCACGCCGCTCCGACACTGCCAAGCAGAAGCAAGCGGCTGACGGCGAGGTCATCGGCCTGCACAACTACAAATAGGCCCTTAGCAGCAGCAGCAGCAGCAGCGGAAGCAACAATGGCGCAGAGACAGACAAAGCAGACAGTGACGGTCAACAATTGTGTGTGTGTGTGTGTGTGTGTCTGTCTGATGTTCGTCCGCAAAGCAAAGCAAAGCAAAGCAAAGCAAAAAGCGCCAACAGCCTGCGTCTCGGCACGTGCGTGATTTTCAGACAGCCCAATCAGAAGCCAGGCTAGTCGGCGGCGATGATCCTTCTTTTTTACACCTTTTCTTTTTATAAAGTTTTTTTGCGCATTTTCTCACTGCATCATATGCTGGAATCCTTGAAGCCTGGGTATCCCCCTTCTGTGTTTTTTCTTTTCTTTTCAACTCTGCAACCATTCCCCGCTTTTATTTTCTAACTTCTGTCAATTCAACTCTTTTTTTCACAACCTGTACGAGCTGAATTAGTCGTTTTTTTTGCAATAAGGCAATCCTTCAAGCGCTTGAAGAAATGTCAGCAGACCCCGCACAGGCCCAATCTATACAACAAAAGCAGCAGCAACAGCAGCAGGCAGACAGCCTCGATGACGGTCAGCCGCTTGCCGAGGCCCTGCGCACCGGAGACCGCGAGGCCATCGAGGCCATCGTGCACAGGCTGACCGATCAGCTGGAAACTCTCAAAATGGAGTCCCGCTTAGCCGGCATGCCCCGTCTGTCCGATGCTGTCAACCCTTTGGCCCGCGTAGCCGACGACAGCCAGGCGCGCCGGCGGCTGTCGTCGATTCCCGGCATCGCAGCGCATCATGCTCCACTTGCGCGCGAGAGTGTAGACGATCTCAAAATGAAGAACCGTCGTAAGCGGGCAACCATGGCGCCAGGTCTCTTGGGCTCCGAGGCTCCCAAAGTCGGTCTTTCCTGTGCGTACTGCGGCGTTTCGCTGGACGAGGGCTACGAGATGGCTACAAAGGCATCGCTTAGCAGCGAGATAGGCTACTGCTGCTCCAACTGTGAGCACATCCTGAGCTTTGCTGCCGAAGGCGATAATAGCAGCAGCCTTAACGTGGCCACAGGCACCTCGACCATCGGAACCGGCGCAGGAGACACCCTTGGCGCTGCTCCAGGGCTGCTGCTACAGGACGGCGACGGCATCTCGCTTAATGCGGTTACCAGCAACAGTGACGACCTGCAGGGATACTTTGAGCCTCTGGCGCACCAGTGCGAGGTGTGCCATGCCCCATTGGGAGACGAGTATGTAAATGTGCTTGGAAGACGCTTTCATGTCACTCATTTTACCTGCGAGGACTGCAACATCCCGCTTTATGCGCTTGGCGGATACTTGCAGGACCCCGATGGTGCGAGCAAGTTTTATTGCCAGCGCGACTATCTGCAGCGTTTCTCTCCATCGTGCCATGCGTGCAGCGTGCAGATTACATCAGGCGAGATGGTTGTTGCCCTGGGCCGCACATACCACTCTGACTGCTTTGTCTGCTCTATCTGCCAGTCGCCATTTATCGGCGACGTATGCTATGAGCACGATAGTCAGCCATTGTGCGAGTGGCACTGGTATATACAGAACGGTCTTTTGTGCACTGAGTGTGGCGGCATTATTAAGAACCAGTGCGTGTTGACAAGGGGCAAGAAATATCATCAGGCTTGCGCTGAATCCAAATACGGCGAATCGGCAATCACATTTGATGAGGCACGCCGCCAGCTCAAGACCAGCGGCAGTGGTGGTGCCAGCAACTCAAATTCTGCGTCAAAGACCGGCACTGCTACCATTTCCTCTACCACGTCTGCGATCGCTTGAAAAATAAAAAATAAAAAATAAAATTTTTGATGTAATTTTTAATAAAAAAAATAAAGCTATTTATTTAAGTGTTATTGTTGTTAAATGATAAACATGCTTGCGACAATGGCTATGGCCACAGCTGCAAAATAAGGTTCGAATCCAGCAATACTGTATGCAGCCATACCCCCTGAAGAAGAAGAAGAAGAGCTTGGAAGCGATGTCAGCGTATGCTTGCTGGTAGTCGTTTTCACTGCGGTAGCTATCTCGGTAGTCATTCCAGTAGTAGCATGCGTCGTGGTTGTCGAAGTATGCATTTCACTCGAAGACTGGATAGGCGTAGTAAGCACAGGAATGGTCATTGTCGATGTACTTGCAATAGTCGATGGAGTCTCCGTCTGCACCTCAGTCGAAAGACTGGTTTTAGTGGTAGCAGTGGTCACGCTGCTATGAGTAGTCGCGCTCTGAGTAGTGGTCGTAGTAGTGCTTTCAGTATTTTGCTGTCCGCAGACAATAAGCATCATCAGCAGTGCGGCTAGGAAATAGATTATTGCAAGACGAGCCATTTCAAAGCAGTAAAATAAGAATATAAGTTGGGTTTTTGAAGTTTAAAATATAAAGAAAAAGGAATTAATAAAATAAACTTTTTTGACTAGGAGTTGTTGCCGTTAACGTCGAAAAAAATATGAAGAAGCCAAGGTTGGCTCATCGGGTTTTTATATGGCAAATGGCACAGATTTGAATACCTCAGTAAATGCTATAATTCCTTCTTTTTCTTTCATTTTAATAACTTAAACTTTGCTTGTGATTGTCGGTGATTAAACATTAGCAAAAAAAGTTAGAGTTTGATAGCAACGCGTTGTCATTTTTCAATCATTAAGTTGGCGAAATCTGCCCGGGACGATCTCGAATCCGTTTTTAATCAAGCAAGGCCAAGGCCAAGCACGCGCTACAACCTTGCCGCTGATCAGCGACATCGGAATAGGTCCGTAGGTCCGCGAATCTGTCGAATTCGAGTGGTTGTCGCCTTGCAGCCACAAATACCCTTTGGGAATCTGCAGATATTCGAGCTTTTCTTTTGTCGGATCAATGCATACTGTGTCGCCATTCATGCCTAAAACTCTTTTTACTGCGCGTCGGTGTGGGTCGTTGGGCGAGACAAACACGACTATATCGCCGGGCTGTATACTCTTGCGCCAGTTGCCAAATCGCCACACTGCAAGCGCATCTCCCTCCATGTTTAGCGTAGGCAGCATTGATACACCAGCAGACTAATTACTTGAACAATTAAAAAAAGAAAAAATAAGGTTATTAGATAAAATTTCTTTGATATATAAACTTTTTTCATATTTGGCCTTTTCGCTCATTTACTTTCTTCACTTACTGGAGTTATTTCGCCTACATAGCTGAAAATGGTATGAAGAGTGCATGCTGCAGGAAAGACATACAAAGCACTTGTCTTACAAATAACAAATAGCCCTCTTCTAATCTGGTCGCCGAGTTTAGCAAACATTTTTTAATAATGCAAATAAATCCTAAAGTAATGAAGTAAATTACAAATAAAAATCAATTTTATTTTAAAAAAAATAATGATTATACAAACAAAGCCGAGTATCTTGTTCACTCGGCAGCTGAAAAAATTAGAATATGGGTTAATAATCTTGTAAAAAAAAAGTACTGATGCGTTTTTAACCGCTTCTGAAAGTTTTAAAACCATTTATTTCATATATTTATAAAAAAGCTCCCAATTAAACGAAAAAAAAACTGAATTAATCTCTACTAAGTCGAGTTAGATGAGGAAACATATCCGAATGCTCTTCAGCAACTTCGGATAAAAAGGAATCATAAATTTCATCATCTCTAAATATAGTAAGACTGGGAATCAATAAAATCAAATATGTGAAGCAAATAATAGCTATATGCTCTTTCTCGCTGAAAGAAAATTCAGAGTCAGTAAACTTTTCAGAATATGAAATATCTATACACGTAATGCTTCTAGAAAGCACCATATCAGTTTGAACATCTTGGTTGTCGCTATTTCCGTCTTTGCTTGTTATACTGGCTAGATCGGGAAGATAATTCGGCAAAAACTCATAATCCAAGTATCTGAGATTTACAAGTTTCGGTAAAAGGGAAATCAATCTTTCAAAAGTTATAGCTTTGCATGTAAATTCAGTCAGGTATTTCCATCGAATATTGTCGCAATTGAAGACAAAGGGTAGCTCCGGTAATATAAGTTCTGCTGTTTTACTGATGCGAGCATTGCTAAAGACGCGATTGGTAGCTCTGTAAAACATATCTTCATCTTCCTTCTTTATACCCGTGATGCACATTTTATACTCGCCAACGATATTAAATGAGATGCATTGGCTTATTGATGCAATGCTAGAGAATGGCCCATGCAAATTGATATATGACAGACTGTTCATACGTATGTCAGCGTCCCATTTGAGACACCTATGTGGGCCTACAAAAATTATAAATGTGCGCAACAATGGTATATACACTTCTAATCTGGAATCAATTGGATCTGAAGTTATGTCACCAAAGCACTCGTTATTCATCATAATCGAAAGCTTTCGAAGCTTGCCGAGTCTTATTCGTCCAAAAGGCGTCCTAGTGTTGCGGACGGCCAGCGCTATGGCCGACGATCACGACAGGAATGGGTCATTACAAACGACAGAAAGACGCAGTGGTGATCTTCTTGATTGAGAACAGGTTTATGTCGTCTCTGAAGTGGTTTTAATTGCGAATGCGCTGATACTTGCAGGACATTTACAATTAAAAAGGGACACAACCCTTTGTAATCGCTACATTTGACACATTCACAATAGTTTACAATTATTTACAATTATTTACAATTTTATTTACAATTTTCTATTTAAACTGAGGTTTCGGCTCCACCAGGGAGCGAAATACTCAGTCTTTTAATAAATATCATATTTTACAATTATTGTTCCCTCACATAGTTGTACGCTGCTTTCCTTCACTTATATAGCAGCACTCCTTGCTGCGTTTGTAACAGTATAAATTCGTATTGTTATAATAAAACAAAAACCAAACAAAAAAGGATTGAAAGAGAAACAAAAAGATAATCGTCAGTTTATTAAACAGGAAAATCATTTTAACTACATTTCTTAATCCGCAGCAAGCATATTTTGAAAAGATTTGCAAAACAAACGATTTATCATTTTAGGCAATCAGAAGTTGTTTTCCAAGCACAAAGAACATGTCTTAATATTAAAAAATATGAATGTCAAAATATAAAAATCAACTGGGACACTGCGTATTCCCATGTGGTCCCCCAGCATAGTACTAACACAGCTGTAAACTGCTTGACTTCGCAGATCGAGACGGGATGCGGTACTTTCAGCTTCATATGGCCCCAGCTGAGCCTGTAATGGTCTAGACATAGTGAGAAACTATGAGTGGACGTCTACTTTTGGCTTCAAAACTATGACAAGCCAAGAAATTAATCATATGTATATATAGCATATGGATAAACAAACAATCAAAATAATCCTAAAACTATTTTTTTTAGATTGCAATGTTTTATTCCTTATTTTTTAAGAAAATTGGTTTCGTTTGCTTGCTGACAATTAAACAAACGTATTTTATACTAAATGCTTTATATTGAATGAATGAAAAAAAAATGATAAACTAAAAATAAAAAAATGTCTAAATATTGTCTTGTTATTCATATGTAAGTCTTTTGGCGACCAGCGCCGTTTAGAGCCTTGGAATAGAAGCTTGCCAAGGTCATGCTATAATTACCAGCAAACTTATTATTATTTGCAGATCTTTTGTCAATAGCGTTGAGTATAAATTGGCTGCGACTTATAATAGATGAACAAGCATTATAACTATTGGATGGAGATGAGGCTTTTGGTGCATATGGCGATGAAGACAGAGAGCGATATTCACTAATTTGTTGGCCAATGCTCAGAGGAGCCTTTGGAGCAGTGTATTGCTCAATAATGTCAAGGATTGGGACAACAGTGTAATCGCTGTCAACCATTGTGTCTGTAGACCAGCGCTTGTTTGAAATAGCAGGTTCTGGCTGAGCATTATCGTAAAGGCCAGCAACTTCCTTGGCTTCTTTCTTGGGCTCGGTGTTGCAGGAGGCGTCGGTTTCAGGGACAGTAGGCTTATTTGCTAGCTGCTGTTGAAGGCATTGGTTCTCCTCGAGCGCGCTGCCAAGCTGCGCTGTAAGCTTCATTTGATTTTGCTTGGCTTTCAGAAGCTGCTGCTCAATTTTAGTGGCTCTTCTTTTGGCCCTCTCATTGCGCTCCTTGGCCAGCATATATGGCTCTAGCTGCTCGGAAAGCATAGCTGCTTTTTTAACGTGCGTCTTAACCTTAGAAACGATCTTTTTGATGGAAAACATCTCTTTTTTATAAGGAGCGAGTGTTGTAAACAAATAAAACTAATTATTTATAAAAGAATAAAAAACTAAAGAGCAAAAGTGTGTTGTCCAAACGACAATGGCATTTTATACCAAGGCCCAATTTTTTTTTTCCTCCACGCGCTTTTTTTCTCTTTTGCATGTATCGCCCGTTTTTTGGGCAAAAAAAATGATAAAACGCGTAAGGACAAAAAGTGGCTGACTTTTTTTGTTCAGTTTATTTTTTTATAAACAATAGCTCAAATTATTTAAGCTTATCAACACAAGCTATGTGTATTTACCGCATGTTAAATGTTTTAACCATCCATATAACAAGTGTGCTAGGTTTTGAAAGCGGATATGTTTTGTTACAAAATTTAATAGAATAAATTAATATATATAAAAATTACAACTGAGCACTAGTATTTAGTATTTATGTTTGAAAATTTTAGACTGTCAGGGCACCATAGCCGCTGTATTGTGTGTCATCAGTAACAACATCTATGGATTGGCTGCCTCTGCTTGACGGTAGCGAGTCTGTTGTTGGGCCGCTCTCAACAAGCCGGCGAAGACAGCGTACAACTTCGTGTTCCCAGTCAGTCCAGTAAATAATAGCAAAAAGCTGAGCCAACGCAGATACAACAGTTCCAACGCACGTTCCCCACCACAGACCAGTGACCTCCATATGCAAAGGTCCATATGCTAGGTATACGGCCAGGGGAAGGCCAATAAGATTAAATGACGGTACAATAATATAAGCACCCATCTTTTGGCGACCAAGGCCACGCAGAATAGCAGCAAAGACCTGATTTAAACCGTTGCACGTCAAGAAAATGCCGGCAACAGGCATAAGATCAACGACTATGCGCACAACCTCGGGATCATTG
>JANBOH010000354.1:0-14950 GCA_027478445.1 Coemansia asiatica | reverse complement strand
TTACCAGAGGAATTGCCACAGTAGTAATGTTTGCATAAATGAGCTTGGCACTTTCATCATTTTGAGTTAGTTTGGATGTTATTACTTAATATATTTGCACTAGTTGGTTGTGTTGAAAAAAATAACTAAAATTATTCTGTATTTAATGTGCTATACTATTTAAAATGTAACTTTATAATAATTATTTATTCTGCTAGAAAACCAAGAAAGACTTTCCACTAAAACGCTACAATAATAACTATTTATTTAAATGTCGTTTCCCAGCTACCACGTCAGGTGGTCTGTTCCTTGCATCCAGCACATGTCGTTGCTTTTCCCTGTTGATGTGCATCACAAAGATTAAAAAAATTACTGATATAACAGTACTTATTCTAGTCGTTAGCAAATTGAAAATAAAATAAAATCTTTACTTTCTATCATTACTTTTATGAATGATATCATTTTTTAGTAATAACAAAAAGGTTATCTCTCAATATTTAAATCAACAACAATAGATCTTTTATTTATAATTCAAAGCTCCAAGTAACTTGTGGATTTATTATAAAATGGAGCTTCAATTATCTTTTTGTCATTGCCATTCGGACTATTATTTTTTATGCATCATCATCATTCTTTGCAATTCTAGAGGAGTTTATTAATGCTGTCATTGCCTTTATTATAATTTATTTTTAATCTCAAAAAAGATTATAAATCATTACCGTTATTAATAACAAAAATGTTAAGAAAATCATTCTTGAAATGGGCCATAGGACCTAAGAGTGTTATCCATCGAGACAGCTACTATTTCCTTGGCCTCGCTGCCGACCCATGAGATGGATTTGATGCAGTCACTTGCTGTTAGAGTCGTAAGCTGACTCCAGCCCTTAACTCTAAAGACATGTATGTTCTCTGCAGCAATGGCAAAATACTTTCCAGAAAAGTCGAAGCGCGCGTCAATGAATTCAGCATCTTTATCAGGCGTTAGCTTATTATCGTCCTGAATGATATCCGATAGCGCCCACGACTGTGCTTTCTTTTGCTTGCGCAGGTCCCAGACGGCTACCTCTTGGGCACTAGCCGAAGCAAAGTAATACCCGTTCTCGCTGAAATCCAGACCAGTAACTGCTTTTGACTCGAGAGCACTGGCGACATCTAGAGTTGCCAATACCTGTTTCTGCTTAACGTCAACGATTTTAGCAAATCCGTCGCTTGTGGCAATTCCAAGGAACATCCCATCAGGGTGGAACGCGATCTGAGAAATCGGTGAATCTATTGAGCCCTCAATAATAGTCTTACCATCCAGAGTATGGATTGCCCAAGTTCCCTCTGACGCAGCGCTAACAAAATAGTCACCGCATGGGTGAAGTGAAAGCCCAACAATATCAGAAGAGTGGGCCTTGATAATATGCGTCTTTGTCCAGCCAATTGAGCGTAGATCGACGTCCTGTTCAGAATTAGTAGGTTTTGGGCTCCAAATGCGGATAGACTTGTCTGCAGACGCAGTGATTATAGGCTTGTCAAGACCGCCACCGTTTATCCAAAGTGCAGCAGTGATCTTCTTCGTATGACCCTTAAGCGTTGCTAGAGTCCGATCACTATCGCGCGAATACACCTCTGCATGGTTGTCCATGCCACCAGTAAGCGCGAGTGTCCCGGTTTTGTCAAGGCAAATAGAAACAATGCCTGGCTTTGTAGATGTATGAAGCGATTCTACAAGCGATCTCTGTACTGCGGACTTCCAGTCGTCAACAGTGGCTAGGCCTGCAGGAGTTTCGCGTTTAAGACGAGCCTTAGAGAGCACCTTTGAGGCCTCCGATGCCTTCTCAAAGTAGATATCTTCTGGACTTTTTTCAGCAGCATCGCTCTTATTACTCTCTTGCTCTTGCTCTTGTTTTTGCTCAATCGAATCAACATCCATGGCCCTAGATGCGCTGCTAGATCCTGCAGCTGTACTAGCAACAACAGTCTTAGCCTGAAGCGCGGTCAATGCCTGACGAGCCTCGTCACGCTCTTTCATTAGACGCGCAATTACCCTGCTTGCTGCATCGTTCTGATATAGTGCCTGTGATAGCTCTTGGCGAACTTGCTGATATTGCTGTTTTAGCGTAAACGTCTCTAGTACAAGTGCGTCCCATTCGTTTTGAAATGTCGAAAGCAAAGCCGGAATCGATGTAAGAGTCGGTGGACGTGGCTTGACTGCTGGTGGATTTGCAAAGACTGCAATGATCTCTTCTTCAGAGAGCTTATAGTCGGTATGTGGCTCAGTTCCGCTTTCATCGAGGTATTTCTGTAGCAAGCGCTTCTCGTAGATGCGACCTGTCTTTGCTGAAATGACTGGCTCTTTCGGAGTTTCGCCCGATACTACAGATAAATAAAATTGAAAAAATTAAAAAAATAAAGTAAAATTAGCAGTCGGCCTACCTGATTTCGCAGCAAGATTTAGGACAAAATATTTATTAATATTTTTGAATATCGTTTTCACTTTACTTACGTGAACAGCAAAAACTCATTTTTTTACCAAATAGTCAGATCTTGAATTTATGTATGAACGCGAGGCAATAATAAACCGAATTTATCACAAACAGATTTCCCTTTAGTAAAAAAAGAGATAGAGATAAAGAAAAAAGTGAAGAGAAAGGGCAAACAACACAAATATGTTCAATTAAAATCAATAAATAAAGCAGAAATTAACAATTAGTCGATCAAATTATAATCAAAGTTTTTTTTTTTGTTTCGTTTGGCTTTGAATTGTCTCAACCAACAAGTGTACAGTCAAGTTGCAAGACCACACCGCATTCACAGGATTCATTCTCTCCTTTTTTGACTTTTATAAAATTAGTTGAATCCATTATATAAACTAAAAAATGGTTCGTATCCATTAGAAACAACAATCAGCATTACCGCTTAGAAGCGCATTTTTAAATGCTTTCTATTTAAAATTAACATCAATGATCGCGTATCTATCAGAAAAACGGAGTTTTAAGCCGCATGGATCTGACTTTTAGTGCTAATCTAATGAAACCTTGATTCTTTGAATTTCGAACCCTGTTTTTTTTTTTAAAATGTTATACTGAATAGGCTGCTCGTCCTGTTGTTTCTGTCTTTGGCCTTAACGGCAACAAGCTCGAGGCTACCGTTCCTCTGCCCGCTGTCTTCACCGCCCCCATCCGCCCGGATCTGGTCCAGTTCGTCCACAAGAACATGGCCAAGAACCGCCGTCAGCCCTATGCTGTCAAGCAGCAGGCTGGTGAGGAGACCTCCGCTGAGTCGTGGGGTACCGGTCGTGCCGTCGCTCGTATTCCCCGCGTCGGTGGCTCTGGTACTCACCGCTCCGGTCAGGCTGCTTTCGGCAACATGACCCGTGGTGGTCGTATGTTCGCTCCCACCAAGGTCTGGCGCAAGTGGCATGTCCGCACCAACACCAACCAGAAGCGCTATGCTACTGCTTCGGCTGTTGCTGCCAGCGGTGTTTCTGCTCTGGTCTCGGGCCGTGGTCACCGCATCCAGAAGATTGAGGAGGTTCCTCTTGTTGTCTCTGTTGAGGCTGAGTCGCTCAACAAGACCAAGGAGGCCGTTTCTCTGCTGAAGGCTCTCAAGGCCTATGCCGATGTCGAGAAGGTCAGCAACTCGCGCTCGATCCGTGCCGGTCGTGGCAAGCTGCGCAACCGTCGTCACCGCCAGCGCCGCGGTCCCCTGGTTGTCTACGCCGAGGACAAGGGCATTACCCATGCTTTCCGCAACCTGCCTGGTGTTGAACTGGTTAACGTCACCCGCCTGAACCTGCTCCAGCTTGCTCCTGGTGGTCATCTCGGTCGCTTCGTCATCTGGACCCAGCCCGCCTTTGAGGCCCTGAACAAGGTCTTTGGTACTCAGACCGAGGCCTCGGAGCAGAAGATCGGCTATACTCTTCCTGCTCCTCTGATCAACAACCCCGACGTCTCACGCATCATCAGCTCCAGCGAAGTTCAGTCTGTTGTCCGTCCCGCTGGTCCTCGCTTCACCAAGCGCCCTTACACCCAGAAGAAGAACCCTCTGCGCAACACCCAGGTCCTGGTCCGTCTCAACCCCTATGCTCAGGTCCTGCGCCGTGCCGAGATTCTTGGCCAGAACAAGCGTACCACCAAGTCCTCGCACAAGAAGTCTGCCTCGAAGAAGTTCCTCGAGATCCTGAAGGCCGACTAAAAGCGCGTGTATAGCGGCTAGAGAATAAATCTTTATCTTTTGTTTTGGATGGGTTATTTATTATCACCATTTTTGGTCACTTGTTTTAATTGGCTTTTTTTCTTAGTCATTACTGGTTAAAAAATGGCTAGTTCAAACAAAAAAGTTAATTTTATTAATAATCTTTTTTTTTTAGAAATGTGTGGTAGTTTTTTTCGGTCCAAGCTATATATTAAAAAGTACAAATGATTTGAAAGATGTTGGGTCAACTCGTTCTCATTTTTAATCTAAAATGTAGAATTTAAAATGTTTTAACATAAAATAATCGTAGAAAAAATAAAAGAGGAATGTTATTGTTGTAGAGTATTCTAGACATCGCCATACATGGGATCTGGCTGTGTCTCCAGTGACTTGGGCGTGTACCAGTTGCCCACTGGGAGATTGAACCAAAAGTTTTCCTCGTTGAGCAGAATGGTTGCCGCATTGTACATGGCAGATAGGCCACAGAAAAAGCCAAACCATCCGCCGAGCTTTGTTATTGTTTCGTGATTGAGCCAAACACCAGCACAAGAAAAATCCAGCTGTAGATTCAGAGTCAAAAAAAGCACGATATTTGCGACATGTGATTTCACGTTACCAGCAAGCAAAATCAACACCCAGATGGACCATGCCAATGCAACGATGCCCTTCTGTTTTCGAACGACCTCGGGTGTCTCATTGGCCTGGTAATCTAACACGCCTAGTCCCGGCACGTCTGCTATGCCCTTTGCAATCCATGCAGCGCCAAAGGATGTAAAGGCAGCGCCCTCAAAGGTGTCGCCGTTCGCGATCTGCCATAAGCCAGCAGCAAACTGCGCAATGCCAGCGACAGCTATCGATTGGCCAGTCATTGTACGCTGTCCGTGTCCATAGCCAACAGACATGCCCGCTTGCATCATCGATTCCTGGACTGTGCAGATGCCAAAAGTGATCAGGCCAAGAGCGGCGGCATTGCCAAAGCGGCGAAACTGTGTGGGAGGAGCGACAATCTGGATCTCGCGAGGAGCAATATCTTGTGGATATGTATATGCTGGGTAGCCAGAATAAGCTGGGTATCCTGGCATTCCTTGGTTAGGAGGATTAGATGGCGATACATCCTTGAGCTCGGCAGCATCGTGAGGCTGTGACGGCTCGTGTAGGTTCGAAGACGATGCTGTCGTGTTGTGTACGGACGACATGCAGTTTCTATTGTCCATCTTCTGTTAGCGGCAGCAGCGAGGACTGACGGACAAACGAGTCTGCTTAAACAAACAAACAAACAAATAAATTAATAAATAAAGCTTGTTCTATGTTTTTTTGGTATAAAAACGATAATAAAAATATTAACTGAATAGGAAGAAATGACAAATTTTTTGATGAAATTAATTTTAGTAGCAAGTTTTTAGGACGAGGGTACAAATAAAAAAGAAAGAAAAAAGAAAGAAAACGAAAAAATAAGGATCCAGGCTCGTCTACTTAAATAGCACTTGTGAAAGAACACGCTGCTCTATTACATCTCTACCACCATTTTCTTTTATCGATGCATTTCTCCCCCACTCCACTCCCATTGAGACCCAAAGCTCTCTAAATCTTGTTAGTGGATGGATATACAGAGATGCGTGCAATGATAAAGGACAGATGAGATTACTTTGTGCAACCTCGCGGCTAAAAATAGATAAGGAGAATATGAAAGGACCACAAAAAATGCAGGGTAACAAGTAAATTGCTGCTTGTTTTTGCTCTCGCCACATTATTTTCAGATCAGGAGCATGCTAAAATTGCAAAAGAAAAAGTGCTGATGATACATGGTTCCAATCTGTTTATTCATATTATTAAAGGACCTGATTCTTTTTCTATTATTTTTCATGAAGCAAAAAAATACATCATCAGATGCTTTTTTTGGGGCAAAAGTGAAAGCAAATAAAATTTAGTGAAACAAATAAGAATCGTACGATTTTGTCCAAAAGCAAAAAAAAAAATCAAAACCATATTTTTCACTTTTCATTCTTGGTTTAGCATTTCCTATAACCCTGATTCAATCTTCCTCTAGGAAGGGCGTATAATAAATAAAAAAAAGTACATACACTTTCAGGATCGTAGATCGGGATTGTTAACAGGAGAATAAACTATGTGTCAATTAAAGTAAAAATTGGGAATATATGATTTCGAAACTATGAAAACTGAAAACTATGAGGACTAAAACAGACGAGCTGTTCGGATAAGGAATCCGTCGTCTGGCTGTCTCGAGGAGACAACTTTTATATCTCAGGAACAGAGGTCGTCGTTAGCATACACATCTGTTTCTAGTTACGTGTATGCCTTGATCACGCAATGCTATCGGAGCTATCAGTTTGTATGCGATCACTGTGGGAAGGTTTGGGACCCGATCTGTCCCGGTGATCCGAGTATAACGTAGTCCCAACCAAATTCAGGGTGTTTTTTCCTCATGTTTTGTTTAGTTAATAATTCTCCGGATAAAAAACTCATTGTCTGTTACAATACACTTTTCCAACAGTATTAACATTTTTTTAACTATTCTTAAACTAAAAAAGAAAAAATATGAAAACAATTGGATTAATTATAGCGTGTCAAATATAAAAACTTTTAATTTTCTATGAAAAACGTTCCATATCTTTTTCAACTAGGCCTTATAAGCTGTATTCTTGTATTCCAAGATATCGCCTTCTTCGCGCATCTGCTTCTCAGCCTCCTGTCTGGCCCATGTGCGGATTCTATATTGGTAAAAAAACAACTCAAAGTACAATGCTTATAGATTAGCAGCAGTTGCAAAAAAAAATAATAATACATATTCAAATGAATAAATGTTCACTGTCATCTTTTTCTTATTACGCTGCTTTACCTTGTGTCAGGCTTATAAATTGCGCCAGCTGCAATCAGACCAAAGGCAATGGTAAAGCCACCGATCCAGATAACTTCCCAGCCCTCTCTCTCATACTTCTCTCCAGGCTACATTTAAAAAAGCAAAAAAATGAAAATATGTTAAATAGAAAATGTGAAAAAAACGCATATTAGTATAAATGCTTGCTCTAATTATTAGCTAAGGGTCAATTTCCAATGCGTACAGCACCTATAAAAAGGCAACGCAATTCACAGAGGTCTTTTTGCCCTTATAAATAACTCCTAATTACCTTGCGACCAAAGAGATAGCCCCCAGGCTCATTAAACTGAGGTGCGCCGTGGCCACCACGAACAAGTCTGCTTGGTGCGACTGATGTGCGTGTCGAGAGCTGAATCAATTTACGAGAAAACATTCTGTTATAGAGTTAAATTGGCAAAGTTATAACTAGTTGAAACAAAAAAGTACAAGCAAATAAAAGAGTGGTGAAAAAGAAAACGAGTCAATATTGAATTAACTGAAAAAAACAGAGATTCAATTACAAGCGAAATTACTAAGCATAGTTTTTTATCAATACTAGATAAATCTTAATCATTGAGCTGATAATAAGCTACAAATCAAAGGGGATGATTAAGCCGGCATCCATTCACATTAGCCCATTTTTACATGTGATTAAAAAAAAAGTGTGAGTAAAATAACAATAGAGACTGAAGGTCAAAAAAAAAATGGGTTGACAAAATGGCTGGCAGGATTGCTCACAAGGGATGTTCAGCCTTTTTCACCACTGTCAGCGCTGAAATTAATCAGGTGTGTATCAACTATTATTTTAAATGGATCCACGCGTAACAGGAGTATGAGACGACGAGGAGACATAATCAAACAGCACTAGACGCCAAAAAAACGATATCCAATACCAGCAGAGATAGCCAAAAGAGATAAGCGATTAGTCGATGGATTCGCTTAGATATGCTAGATTCAAGAATGGATTCGAGCAGTTAAATGCCTTGGTGGATGCAGGGGAAGGTCTACATAAACAATTCAAATGCGAGATTTGAAGGAAATCGCTATATTCGGTTTTTTTATTCATGGCGGTGAATCAGGGAGATCTTTTGGTCTATAGATAATATTCAAATTGAGCTATACTGGCAAATTCGCAGCAGTCTTAGTCTTGGTTAAATACAGAGTGCTCTCTGATCTGTCTATTTTAGTGCAAAAAGAAGCTGCTAGAAAGCTTAGGAAAAAAGCTTTCTCAATTTTGATTCCCCTTGACTTAATGAAGCCAAATTGGTTCTTTTTGTTTATTGAACGAAGCAATTGGAGCATATAGAGAGTAGTTTTGGTCGGCTTTCCCTATTGCGCTTCAAAAGCCCCTTCCGTATAGCTCATATTCGTCGCTGATATCCAATATCCGTTGACAAAGTGTACCGTCATAGTCATAGTCACTCAGTAATTCAGTAGCGTGGATCCGTTTATACCTTAAACAGTAGTGGCAAAAATAGCAACAGTGGCAAACGCGACTAAGGCCTGTCAGATTTTTATGACTCTGTCTAGCCCGTTGTTTTAGTAGCCTTTAAACAAGTCGCAGCAAGACATATTTGCTAAAGGCCCCCTTACTCTTATTCTTCTTTCTTTTTTACATATCTTTTAGGAACCTTTACGATGAAGCACATTCAGAAGGACGACACCATCACCATTCCCGAGGGTGTGACCGTTAACATCAAGTCCCGTGTTATCACTGTCACCGGTCCTCGTGGTACCCTGAAACGTGACCTGCGTCATGTCCAAGCAGATATCCAGCGCCCCAGCAAGGACACCATCCGTGTCATCGTCTGGCAGGGTAACCGCAAGCACATTGCTTGCATCCGCACTGTGTGCTCGCACATCAGCAACCTGATCAAGGGTGTCACCAAGGGATTCGAGTACAAGATGCGCTTCGTATATGCCCATTTCCCCATCAGTGTCAACATCAACAAGGAGGAGAGATCTGTCGAGATCCGTAACTTCCTTGGTGAGAAGCACGTCCGCAAGGTCTTCCTGCTGCCCGGTGTCGACATTGTCCAGACCATCGGTGTCAAGGATGAGCTTGTCCTTTCCGGCAACGACATCAACAACGTCTCGCAGTCGGCTGCTTCCATCCAGCAGGCCACCCGCGTCCGCAACAAGGATATTCGTAAGTTCCTTGATGGTGTCTATGTCTCTGAGAAGGGAACCATTGTCAAGGATCTGTAAGCCTGATAGCACCTTTGAGCTATTTTGATGCTTTTATTGTTGCTTCGTATTCCAATAAAAAAATATATTTTCCATTTTTTCCTTATATTAAATATGTGCACTGCTTTGTATATTGCCACTCCAAGTGTAGACTGAGATTATTATTTTATTTTTTTTCCACATTATTTCTCCAACAAAAAGGCAGACAAACACATATACGCAAAAGTGCAAAAAAAATTTTTGTAGTAGTGTGTGCCATATTTATTCTTGCTTTTAATAAGCTCTCCCGTATCCTCATTTCATTTTTATGTTAACATCTAGGCAGATTCGTGAAGACCCTGAGCCATAAACATCTTGGCCAGAGCAGGACCACGAGACTGCGTGACACCCTTGGTCAAAAGCTCGAGGTTCGCAGTGTTGAGCAGGGCGTCAAGACGAGATGGCTCAGGCAGAATTCTAAACATCTTGTCAAGCTCCTTCTCGGTCAGCTCAGGCTCGGGCTTCTCGCCACGTGCCAGACGAGCGGCATTGGATGTGGCTCTGCGTTGGAGGAACTGCTGCTTGCGGTTGTTCTCCTTGGCCTCACCACGCTTCCAGTACATCCACTGGTTGGCATCGTGGATATGCTCGTCGATAAGCTCGCCAATGGCCTCGAGCTGGCGAGAAAGCGAACCTGCGCCGGTCAGACTCTGGTTCAGGTCGAGCGCGTTGGTGCACATAGGACGCGAGAGATACGCAGTGGGCTGCGACGGAAGCAGACCCGAAAGACTGTTGTCCAGCGCGTCAGAGGATGCTTCGGCGTCGTCGGAGATGGCCGAGCGGTCAGCAAGGCGCTTAGCGCGCAGCTTATTGTTAAAGGAAGACGGACGCTGAAGGCTCTCCAGAAGCTCTTGGTCAGCATTTGCAGGCCATTGCAGCTCGCTCAGCAGAGCCTTGGCAAGGGCCGAGGTCTCGATCTGGATAGGAAGCTCCTCAAGGATATTGCCATACGTCAGGCCCTTGTCAACCAGATTCTTGGTAGTGAATTTACCCTCATTGGCTATGCTCTGATAAGCCTGGGACAGACGGAATGCCCGCAGAGACAGATTGCCAGCCTGCTCGGATTTTGAGGTGTCGTGAATAAGAACGACAGACGAGCTGTTGGGCGTAGCCTGATAGCCAGTCTGCACATCCAAAAGCGGCTGCTGCATAAAGTCGCCCAGGCGAGTGGACTGATACCATCCCGCCAGGCTGCTGTCAATGTTTACCTCGCGCAGACACTGAATCATCTCAATCTGATAGTTGGTCATGTCCTCCTCTGAGCCCAGCTGTGTGGGGACGGCAAACGCATTGGTAATCTCAAGAACACCATCGATTTCCATGCCCAAAAGCTGTCCGTTCACCGGAGTCGGGTAGCTCTCACGCGCATGCTTGACAATCTTGAGAATTGCGAGGGGATCGACCTTGACTGTGGTTAGAGCAGTGACCTTCTCTACGTCCAGGACAGGAAGAAGCTGCTTGGGAACAGCGCTGGTATCGAATGCTGAAAGCGAGTAGTCTTCATTAAGAAGAGCCGTCATCGGCTTTGTCTGCTTCCCCGTTTCTGCCATTTTACAATATGGTTATATGCTCCTTCTTTTACCAAATGAAAAAACTGTTGGTTGCTTCTACTAAAATAGAGCTCAATTATTGATTTGATAGAATAAAAGTATTGAAATAATAGCAGATTGATCTGAAATTATATATTTTCAACTAGGTAAAGAAAAAATGAAAGCAGTTTCAAACTAATTTAAAAGAGCCACTTCCTCTTTCTAAAAAATCGTTCTATCCATTTTCATATCCTTCAAATGAAAAAAGGAGGGATATGGAAAATGAGACTTTTGCGAAGAAAAAAATCAATTAGATCTAGTCTTGATCATGATTAAAAAATGGTTTTTTTTTTTCTAAAAGCACAATACTGCTTTGAACACGTTTATTGAGACTTATAAAAACATACATATAAACTTCAAAAAATTCATCTTATTTACAGCTAACTTGGCAAAAAATATTTATAGTTTCTGAAACCCCATCCATTAGCTGCCAAGAGGCAGCATCGAGTGTCTGTGCCCCAGTAAAGAGGCATATTGGTTTTCGTCGCATAAAAGCAGATGTAGACAAAGATACTCTACTGCTGTATATCGGAAGGTTTCCGCTTCCCCAAATATTAGAGTAGTATCCAGCCGGCACGATAATCCACATAAGGACGACAAAGCCAGCAAATATATTGCACGCCATTGGCCAAGGCGTGGTAATTGGCGACCCGAAGAAAATAATATTATTTACCAGTTGAACGTAAAGTTAATGACACCAAGTCCATTTACCGCATTGCCAATCTGATTGGCAATAGATGTTGTGGGGGCGTGATGAGACACAGAACTGGCAAAGAGCTTAGGATCGGCATTATGTACCTGGGGAGCAAGTAGTATATAAGGCCGCATCCGACGAGAATCCAGTAAAATTTTGCGCGAGTCATGTTTGCGATAAACTTTTTTCTTTCATGGAGTGTATGGCAGAGAGTCACGTTTACAAGTGTAGATGGCCATATCATTTCAGCAAGATAGATTAGGACCTCACGAGCAAATTCAGCAAAGCTATATCCAAGCAGCAGCGTTGTCAGTGTAAGCAGAAATGCAGGTGCATACCCAAAACTATGACCATACCAGACATGTTCGGTCACAATAACGCTTAGAGCATAAGCGCCACTGCTAGAAATCATTGAGCAGATATATATAAGTGCATGTTCCTTGGTTGAGAATGGCCCAGGATGGAGATTCCAGCTGAGTCAAAAAATGAAAACCTTTTAGATGGCAAATATTTGCTCATAAAAAGACAACAATGATAAATCAGTATTAGAACAAGAAATCCACTTTTTGAGATAAGCACGTCTTTAAACGATAAAACTTGATTGACAAACGCCATGACTGCATAAAATAAAACACCCAAAAACACCGTTCAAAATGTCAGGTACAGTGCTTCAGTATCATCGAGTGGTGGCACGGCAGAGCGAACCATGTTGTACGGCGAGTCTTTTTCAAAAACGTCCAATTCCTGACCAATGTTCTTGCGGATTTTTCTGTCCGTATTTAGAGCTGTTATATCATTATACAAAGCATTGGCCGTTGTGCCAAAGATCCATAATCGAGATTCCGTCAAGACCAGTCATTTCACTGTCGGATTTAAAAGATTTATGCAAGAACATTGTTGGAAATAATAAAATAAAGATTTATGGTTATCAAACTAAAGCAAAAAAAATTAGAAAAAAATTTTTTTTGTACGGCTGTTAAACAAAGATGAACAAAAAAATCGATGCCTTTTCAGATGGCTCATTTACACTGTTCATTGCCACATTAATTAACAATCTCAGAATTCAAAACCCAAAAGCAAAATTATTATTATCTTTATTATTATTATTATTTACAAAGAAATGTTCAAAAGATAATGTTTTGAAATTGATGCCTTTAGCAATTATTGCAATATGTTTTCAAACTTTGACATTATTTTTTTTTGTAAAAAAAACCCTTTCAAGTGTTCTAGATCTTCGTATTCAGAAATACTGCATATTATACGCGAAGATCTTGTTTATCAAATTCTGAGTTGTTTATACAAAAAAATATTAACTTCGTAAACAAGGAAAATTATTCATTGTAGATTTTCGGAAAGCAAGGGAGGATTGTCTACATAAATGGCAGGGGACAAACAATACCTTTTTTTGCGATTCGCATGAGACATGTAGCAAGCATCTGCACAAAATAATAACATTTTTGAGAACGAAAATGTATTGAAAAGCACGAATTGTTTATATGCCGTGATGCACTTTTTACATTTATGATCCGCAACGGCTCCCTCCCTCACAAAAAAGGACACAAACGAGCTTAATGCTTTTATATATTAATGGCTTTTTTAATACAAATGACGACTAAAAATAGAGCAAGGCTTGCAAAGTATTTGACAATGTAAATAAGACTAATACAAAGACAGTTTTTTTAAACAAATATTTTAAATTAGAAAAGGAAAGCATTGTTAAAAAATAAGAAAAGGTCTAAAGGTCAAAAAGAAGGTTTTCTAAAGGAAAAAAAAGGAGAGGAGCGCAAAAATAATAAGTGGGTTGTTTGTTAAAAAAAGGGAGATAAAATAAAATAAAGGAAGTAAAGAAATTGAGTCGGGAGGAAAAGTTATAAAAAAAGATCAAAGTGTGCAAAGTGTATAAAAAAAATGAAAAAAAAGATATTTGGTATACTCAAATAATGAACAAGGAAAAGGAGGGGTATTCTAAAGTTAACACAGGAAGGGAATATATGATAATAATAGACAAGAAGGCTAAAATAGAGCGCTTTAAATTACTCTCCGTCCTTCTCCATTATTATTATTAACTCTGTTAAACATCAAAGGCGTGTTTAGAACAGGTCTATGTATATGCAGGTTGGTACGTAGTGCAATAGGAATGCTATCCTGATTAATGTAAACTTCGGGATTGCGCAGAGTGGCGTCTCCAGCAAAATTTGTAGCGTCATAGTGGCTGCCGTTGCAATAATATGCAGGGTCAATGCCGTCCGACGAACTAAAGTTTAGCTGTGTTTCCTGGAAGTGAGAGTCGTTCATCTTGGTATAGGCGGTGCTCGGACCAGCTTGTCCGGAGCTCACATCGTATTCCTTCTTGTGGCCATCCTTTCTCAGCTTTCCGAGCCACTCAGCTTCGTACTTGCGACGATTGAATATGCAGTTGTAAACAGGCTGAGCAATAATTAGCCAAATCATAATATTTGCAGCTAATATATCAACCAGAGTCTTTTCCATACGGTGTTTCTTCATAAGCGGGTAGTACTTGAAGACAAAATTGGTAATGCTGGTCTCAATGAGCGTGAGTATAGCAATGATAAAAATCGCCAACGACTCGTGAAACTCATTAAAACTGGACTGAATGTTGCGCAAGCGGAAGACAAGCACAGCGACACCTAGCCACAGTACCCACTGAACGGCTATAGCCCCAATACGCAAGTTCATATTGACATCGCATACCGCAAAACTGATTGACTGAGCTATGGTTTTTTCTGCGCTGACAAACTGAACAACCAAGCCGAAAATAACGTTGAAAACAACCACAACAACAGCGGCAATTAGATTAGCGCGCTTACGGAAAGGCTTATTCTGATTAAACACGCGGTCAAGCGCATAGAACCGAACTATAATCATTGACGCAAACAGGTAACAGAAGAAAATGCGGAACCAAAGAATCCAGAATTTGCAGTGAGCAAAAGCACCTACTATGCGGACATGACCGTTTGCAACAATGTCGCCCAGAAACCATAGTATGCCGGCTATGTGGATGGATGTTGTCCATAAAAGGTTTTTGGCACGGATAGGCCTATAGTTGCGGTTAAACCATGCATAGATAATCATTAGAAAAGTGACACCAAAGATAGCGCTGCCAACTGCAATAACAACCGTATCCGTTGTGCCGACTGGGTCTAACTTTACGTTTAATATTTGCTGAATAAACTAGGTGATAAAAAGGTAGAAAAAAGTAAAAAAAATTGCTGGATTAGCTATATTTAAAAGGAAACATTGACTCGCATAATCATGAGCATAAACATAAACATAAGCATGAGCATGAGCATGAAAATGGATATTGATACTGGTTTTGATGTAGATATCAATGTGGACACAAAAAATTATATACACGGATATAACGATTATGTAAATAAAACAAAT
>JANBOH010000353.1:0-14953 GCA_027478445.1 Coemansia asiatica | reverse complement strand
TATTTTTGAGAGCTAAAAATATTTGACATTCAAAAAATTTAATTTTTTATGTAGCTTAATTGATTTTTTTTATAACAGCTTGCCTTCATTGATCAAGCTCTGGAAAAAAAATGCCTCAACGTTTATTTTATTAATAGCTTGGCTCCTTTTGGGAATCGCCATCAATGGGCACAGCTGTGTAAGAGCTGTTTTCATCAGCAACAGTCAGATCTGCATTGACAGACTTGAGGGCCTCAACTATCCACAGGGGAACAGTCTTGCCAAAGCGAGTCTGCATAAACTCACAAATAAACAGAGGGAACTGATCCATGACAATAGCATGGTGGATATTGCACATCAAACACATCTGAAAAGCAATGTTGTGAATAGTGATCAGATGGCATCTGGTAGTATCCTTTGTCATGGTAGTATGGAGATATGCTCTGGAATAGTTTTTGCAAGTAGGGCAGTCACAGTTCTTGTCAATTGGATCCATATCATTCTTGAAGTACCCCTGTCTAAGCACAAGTGAACCAGTGCAAACAAGGGCATTTCCAAAGCAAGCAGTGCATGTGGGGAACATTCAGTCATACATATCAACACCTAGCACTGAGCAGACAACCAGATCTTTGGCATAGCTGACACCCATGCAGTAGCAAGGCTTGTTGGTGGGGAGGATGTCTGTGGACAGAGTAACCATTTGCCAGAATGATCACATTTGCCTTGCCTCTACTAAGGCTGCCAATGGCATAGCCAGGTGAATCATGCTTGACAAGCTCTTTTGCAGATAGTCTATGCAGACACTCATCCAGGCTGCCCTGGACAATGGGGAACAGGTTTTGCTTGGTGGGATGCTTGTGGGCCTTGATACTGCAATCTAGCCAGTAGACTGACTGCCACATGGCTTCTTCCATGTGGGGACCAGTAGTCAGCAATGAAATGATGTCATTGAGCTGCATCATAATATCAGTGCCAATGGAGTTTTGCAGGCCAATGGATATTTCTGGAGTCAACATCATCTTTTTGCCATCATGTGGGTTTTCAAACTCAACACCTTCCTCAGTGATATTTGCCAGCTTGAGCAGTGAGACCATCTGGAAACTACCACTATCTGTCAGCAGACCATGGTTCCAGGCCATGAATTTGTGCAGACTGCCAGCAGAATGCAGAAGCTCTGGGTCAGGATGCAATCCCAAGTGATATTATCATGGCAACAAGTGTTCCAATCACCATTTTTATTATGAGAACTTAAAAATGAATATATATATATATTAAATATTTATTTTATAATTAAAATAAGAGGATCTAGATCTATTAATATATAAATTACCAGAGCAATTGAAAGGCTAAAAGATATTCAAATTTGAGATACAAAATTAATTTAAAAATCCTGAAACACTTGTTGCTGTGACTGTAATGCCTTGATCGAGACCCTTAATCCCTTGTGATGAGGCGCCGATTACTTTATCACATGTAGTGTATTGTTTTTTTTTCAACTTTAGTGTCTCGTCACCTTTCATTTTTGTCCTTCTCTTTTCTTTATTTTTCATTACTTTTTTTTGCCAGAATACATTTAAAACAATTTTACCCTACAAAATTTATAAAAAAAAAAGGTTTAAATGACAATTGACAGTTTGTTTATACTAAACACTTCAGGGTACGTTATGCAGCATACAGAATTGCTAGGCCTTAATTATGCCAAGTATCTAAAGCGCAGTGCGCAAAGCGAAGAGAAAAAGAGTAAAAAGCAGTGAATGAAAAAAAAGCCTGTATAAGGAGATTAGGAAATTCAAGGCGTCAATAGCCAAATGAGAAAAAGAAAAACTTTTTTTATTGACTACTTACCAAAAAGAACCCTATATTGATTTATCGAATTCTTGTAGAACGCCCATTATTCAGAAACACTGGAGTGATGATGAATCGATACAGAGAGCCACGCTTGTCATAGTGCCTGCGTTTTCCAGATATCTGCGGTCAGTAGCGACTCTTGGCGATGCCGAGCCCATATGGAGTGGGCCACTAGATTCGGTATGCATACATATACAGCGAAAAGAGCTGGTTTATCTAGGTATTGTGTCACTAGAGGTTTCGCCTTTGGAGATCCTTGAGCTCTTGGATGGAGTCGATCAGGCCTTGACCGAGTATATTGGACAGCTTTCAGATGTGACGATTAAAGAGAACTTTACAACTGTGTATCAGCTCTTGTCTGAGATGGTTGATAGCGGCAGTGCGGTGACCACAGATACCTCTGTCTTGCGCGGACTGGTTCCTGTTCCTAGTCTGGTCAATCGGATGATTGAGAATGTATCTGGAATTGGGATTGGCACTGAGAAAAGACCTGATGTCAATACCTCTTCGACGCCCTGGCGTGCACAGGGGATTCGGCATACAAACAACGAGTTTTTTATTGATTTTGTTGAGCGTATAGACGCCATTATCGATTCTAACGGGTCGATTGCATCGTACGATGTATCTGGGGATATCACTTGCAAATCCCGGCTGACAGGAATGCCGGATCTTTCGCTAGTCTTGAATCGGCCAGAGGCTATGGACGACGTGGCATTCCATCCCTGCGTGCGACTTGGCAAATGGGAGAACGAGGGCGTTATTGGGTTTGTGCCTCCAGATGGCCAGTTCAAGCTAGCATCGTATCATGTGTCAGCTAGTGCGTCGCCTCGAAAGCTTCCACTGTATGTCACGGCTACAACAACGAGACAGGATCTTTTGCATACAATTAATATTGAAGTCCACTCTGGCCAGTGCGACGGAAAGACGGTTGAGAAGGTCAATACTCGGATACCACTGCCTGCATCTGCATACAATATACAGGTTCAGTGCAAGACCGGCACACACGCTGTGTCGAGCAGCCGCATGCCGCAAGTCGAATGGTCAGTAAAGGCGCTCAAGACTGGTGATCGGTCTAATCGGCTGGTCATTCAGTATCTGGTACGGCCAAGCGCATCGCCTAGCTCGTCGGCTGGAATATCTTCCCCACAGGTCGTTTCTAGTGAGCAGGGCATCACTCAGGGAGCGTTTATAGACTTTGAGGTCGCTGGCTTCTCTATCTCGTCGATCAAGGTTGATTCACTGAGACTTTTACGTGAATCTTACAAGATGTTTAAGGGTGTTCGCTATGTAACGAAGGCTGGGTCTTTTTATTTACGGTTCTAAGCCGACTTTTTTTCTCTATTTTTTTAATGGTCTATTTAATGGTTTATTTAATGGTTTGTTTGTTTTTCTTTTTTGCATTTTGCCAGTGTAAATAGTTATAATGATAGCTTTTATATTTCTTTCAATGCACATAGAGGCGCAGTCCCTTTTTGCTAGTTGCTCTTGGGATTGCTAGAAAAAAAATTTGATAGCGATTGTCTAGACAAAGTAGACAATCTTTGTTTATATATTCTAGAGATACACAAAACATGCAGAAAACGCAATAATATTTAAGGCAGAAAAAAAGGATGTAATAAACATTGTTAGAAAAAATTACAAAATTTTCTTATTGAATGAGCCAGAAAATTACAGGACAAAAAACAATAGAAGCAAATGGCGTTGTTGTTTAAAACAATAATATCGAAATGGAGTGTGAAAACAAAAAAAAATAAACATATATTAACCCTTTATACAATTTTCCCTCTTTTCCTATTTTTTTTACTACAGGGTGGATTGGATTGAGTGAATATGAGCTGGCTTGTAACAATTTTTTTTGGAATATATATAAATGAGGGTTAAAGAAAAGTATTGCTAAACCTTTAATTTTTACTTTTCGAAACGCAAGCAGTTTTTTTTTTCTCCAGGATTTTTAAACTCGATATTTCTTTTCTTGTAACATTTCGTATCTGTATTACCTTCAAAGCATTTCTACGCATAACGTCAAGATTCGATTAATCCATTTTTTTATATATTTTAGAATTGCTAATAGTCAATATTTTGTTTCATTCTTTATATCTATCATTATTTTTTTTGTAAGTCGTTTCTTATTTGCAAAGTCTACACACACATTTATATATATTTTGCGGATATGAGATTTTTTAGTGGAAAGTTTTTTGTAACCGCAATGATTATATGCGCAGCTGTTGTGGCAGCATTTGATTTTCACTCAGACGAAGCAGCTGAGTGTGCGAAAAAGCACTGGGGAGAAATCAAGGCGATCGTTGATCCCAAGATATCGATGATGAGTACGATTCTTCCAAGGGCAAGCGTGGCAAAGGTGCAGGAGCTTCTTGGTGGCTCAGATTCGTTGCCTGATTCGCCCCCATCTCGAGACTGGCTATCCAAGGCTGCAGATGCACTTCCGGACCGTTTGATGTCCATGTTTGGAAAGGATATCATTGAAAAATGTGTCAACGAGATGAAAAAGCACTAATCGGAATGCCTTTTTCACAATTATATATTAATTTCTCTACATTTTGATCCAGTCGTTTATTTTTAAATGTTTTTTGTTGGTAATCAAAAAATAAATGCAATAAAAAACCGAAACAAAATATTTTCGATTTTATAAAAAAAAAAAAAAGTTTTGTATGATAAGTTTATCTATTTTAGATTTGTTTCTTGTAAATCGCGATGGTTTCTTGCATTTGAAAAACTTGGATTACCATTTCTTTATTTTTTTTTACCAATACCACAGAATAAAAAACAAAGCGTTTTGGTTTCTTTCGCTGAGTCATGGAAAAAAAACGAGATTTCAATCATGGGTTTTTTTTATAAACAAGACAGCTTGGCAATCTATTGTCGTGTTTTGAGTCTCTGGCATATCAATTGAATTACTTTTTGTTTTGTGTTCTGGTCATTTGTTGATATGATATCTCCTAACAGAAAAGAGTATTTGCAAGCAGCTTGAAGTATAAAGAAAATTCTATCGAAATGTATATGTATATATGTATATACATACAAGTTCTTTTTAATGCTAAACTCTAAATATCCATTGATGGTTTACAAACACGATAAAAAACAAACAATTTCGATTTTCCCTGCATTTATTGTTTTTTATTTGTTTATTTTATTCAGGAAAAAAAGTATAAAAATCCCATGCTTCACTCGATTTTGCCACAAAAAATCCAGCAAAAATAAACTTTCTCACACTCATTTTGCATATGTTTAAAAAGACAACAACAATAACAATAATCGTTGACAGCAGCGTCATTGTAAATAAAAATGACAGCAATAAAGCCTACATATATGCGCTGTTGTCGGATTCGCTCCTAAATGCGCGTATGTCCTTAAACAGCAATATTTTTTTTCATCCATCACTCCACTTATGTATGAATGTTTACCTATTTGACATCATTGCGATGCCTCGCGATAGAAGGAAAGAAATAAGCGGTATAAATGTATTTTTAGCAATGTCCGAAATAAAAAAAAAGATAAACAAGGCAAACTAAATAAAATTTTTTCTACCCCAAAAAAAAACTGCCTAAATGACCTATCCTTGGCGCTCCTTTTTGAAATTTCCTTCTTTTTTTGTATTTTATCGACTCAACAATTATTGCACCAGACGTGCATCTCATTTCGAGCTCTGCAACAGGCAGCGGGGTTTTTTGTTCTCACTTGTGTCTCTGTAAAGTGATCGACAAATGCAGCCCGTCAAACTGACCAATCACGTGGCGGTCTGCCTTTTTGGACCGGTTTGACAAAACAAGGAGGTAGGGGGATGCGATGGGCATTTCAAACGAAGGCAATAGAACAAAGAAAACCTGCTTTTGACATGTCTGCAAAGTCCGTTTGAACCTATCTGACACACTCGATACAAAACCGGATTAAAGATTTACACGGCAGAGAGAAATTGTATCACAAAGGTTGTTTATGGACCATTCAGTCGTACCAGTCTGGAAAAGAAGGAAGGACAAAAAGAAATTAGATGGGCTTTCGTAGCGATTTCCCGCTAGCCCGCTTTCTTTTATCCACCAAGGGAGGGTTCCTTGCTTTCTGATAAAGACGAGGTTTCCTGTCTGTTTTTTTTTTTTGCTTTGTAGCCATTGTTCCTTTTTTGGTCCAGACCCCAGACCAAGATAGCAGGCGCTAATTAAGCTGCGGTCCTTGCAAAAACAAAAACAGCGTGCGTATGTATGTGCGTGAGTGTGTGCCTACGGGTGGGGGGAGGAGGAGCAATGTGAGAAACAAAGGGCGTCCAAGCTTGCAATCTGTTTGCTGGCTTTTGTTTCTGTATTGTGGTGAAAGAGAGCAGTGAGTGTCATGTTTGTGCGTATGCACACATGGGAGCTGTCGTCGATCACTAGTCGTTGGCAAAAACAAAAATAAAGCAACATTGAGAGACATTTCTTTTTCTAGCATTTTATTTTCTTGGGCAGAAGCGAAACATATCAAACATCTTGCTATCGTAAAAGAAAAAAAGCACCATGTTATATAAGACACGACGGTCCTCGCCAGCACCTCTTTCGCAAAGTATTTTTTCCCTTCTTCCCTAGCTCCACGCTTTTTCTAAAATCCTACCTGAACCTTTACCTTCCTTGTATTTTCCGCCGACCTTACGTGTCTTTTCCCTATTTTCTTCTACACTATCCATTGTTCTTTTTGATCAGATATTCTAAATATCGCTGAGCCTTTTCGATACGCCATCCTAGCAGCTCGCAGATAAACACATATAAACAATGCACTCGATGAGAATCACTTTTGGTGTTGCCGCCCTTGCCGCGGCTGTCGCTGCTAACGGCTACAGCGTTGCATCTCCCTCGGATGTCTACACTTTCCAGCCCCCTGCCTACTCGGCCGTTCCCCCTGTTCCCGACTACACCACCACCCAGGTCGTCGAGTACACCACCTCCAGCGAGGTTCCCCCAGTTGCTAGCTACACCACCTCTGAGGTCCCTCCTGCTCCCGAGTACACCAGCTCGTCGGTTGAGGAGTACACCACCACCGACGTCGTTCCTCCCGTAGAATACACCTCTTCTTCGGTTGAGGAGTACACCACCAGCGATGTGCCCACTCCTGGCTACTCGGCTGTTCCCCCTGTCGACTACACCTCCAGCGAGATTCCTCCTGTCGCTGGCTACACCACCTCCAGCGAGATCCCTCCTGTCCAGGACTACACCACCTCCGATGTCGTTCCTACCAGCTCGGCTCCTCAGAAGTGCATTCCCCGCCCCACCACCACCGAGGTCGTTCCTCCTGTAGCCGGCTACACCACTTCTAGCGAGGTTCCTCCTGTTCAGGACTACAGCACTACTCCCGAGGTCCCTGTCTACTCCACTACCGAGGCTCCTGTCGTTCCAACCACCGAGGCTCCTGCCCCTGGCTACTCTGCCGTTCCCCCAGTTGAGGGCTCCTCGTCTGTTGAGGGCTACTCCACTACCGAGGTTCCTGTCGTCCCCACCTCTGAGGCCCCTGCCCCTGGCTACTCGGCTGTCCCCCCTGTCGAGTACACTTCGAGCGAGGTCCCCCCAGTTGCCGGCTACACCACCTCGTCGGTTGAGGACTACACCACCGCCTCTGAGGTCCCCACTCCTGGCTACTCGGCTGTTCCTCCCGTAGAGTACACCTCTTCGTCGGTTGAGGAGTACACCACTACCAGCGAGGTCCCCACCCCTGGTTACTCTGCCGTTCCCCCAGTTGAGGAGTACACCACCTCTTCGGTTGAGGAGTACACCACTTCGGTAGAGTCTACCTCTTGCACCGAGGAGGGCTCGTCGTCGGTTGAGGGCTACACCACCAGCGAGGTCCCCACCCCTGGTTACTCGGCTGTTCCTCCTGTCGAGGAGTCCTCTTCTGTCGAGGGCTACACCACCTCTTCCGTTGAGGAGTACACTACCACCAGCGAGGAGTACACTACGTCGTCGGTTGAGGAGTACACTACCACCGAGACCACCTGCACTGAGGAGGAGGGCTCTTCATCCGTTGAGGGTTATACCACGTCTTCGGTTGAGGAATACACCACTTCGTCTGTCGAGGAGTACACTACCACCAGCGAGGAGTACACTACGTCGTCGGTTGAGGAGTACACTACGTCCTCGGTTGAGGAGTACACTACCTCTTCCGTTGAGGAGTACACTACCACCAGCGAGGAGTACACCACTTCGTCTGTCGAGGAGAGCAGCACCGAGGTTGTGTACACCACCGAGACCACCTGCACTGAGGAGGAGGGCTCTTCATCCGTTGAGGGTTATACCACGTCTTCGGTTGAGGAATACACCACTTCGTCTGTCGAGGAGTACACTACGTCGTCAGTTGAGGAGTACACTACGTCGTCAGTTGAGGAGTACACTACGTCCTCGGTTGAGGAGTACACCACTTCGTCGGTTGAGGAATACACCACTTCGTCTGTCGAGGAGTACACCACCTCTTCCGTTGAGGAGTACACCACCTCTTCCGTTGAGGAGTACACCACCTCTTCCGTTGAGGAGTACACTACCACCAGCGAGGAGTACACTACGTCCTCGGTTGAGGAGTACACTACCACCAGCGATGAGTACACTACCTCTTCCGTTGAGGAGTACACTACCACCTCCAGCGATGAGGTCCCCACCCCTGGCTACTCGGCTGTCCCCCCTACCCCCGAGTACACCACCTCTTCTGTCGATGACTACACTACCTCGAGCCACGGCCACCATAACGGCCACCAGAGCAGCCGCCAGAACAACTACCAGGCTTACTACTAAGCTAGCCTGAACGATTCTTTCTACAAGTCTGCAGTGCTTGATCTAGGAAGGCAGTGAAGGCGAAGGAGTCTTGGGTTCGAATGTTTAGTTTTTAAAGTTTTCTTGCTTTTTTTCTTTCGGTTATTTTCTTTTACTTTTTCTCGTTCATTTCAAATTGATATTCTAAAATTTTTTTTAAAAATCACTTGAAAGTATCACAAACGTTAGCTTTATTTACTTTAAAATTGTCTATATATATATATATATACACATATATTCACATATACATTTAGATAGGTATATATACATGTAAGCGCGATCAAACGTTTACTTTGTCTTTTTAGTTTAAACTCAGAGACAGAAAATACGTTGTGGTTTTTGATACTTGCACATTTGTTTTTTTTTTTCATTCTGCTTATTCTGTTCCTTTGTCAAAAGTACTTTGGCAAAGCATTTTCTTATTATTCACTTTTTTTTGGTATTTGCTTGTATGTGCATATTCACATTTCATTCATTTTTTTAGCCCCCACTAGTCGCATTCAATTTTTTTATTTTTATTTTTGTTTCATTCTTTGTAATTTTGCTATTATTATTTCCCCCTTTTTTACTCTTTTTAGTAATTAAATGAATCGCTCGGCATCCAAACATCGAACGTATGGTTGCTCAACCATTAGTACAGACCTTAGTGTCAAGTACCCGTATGCTTTCACACATATGAGTATCAGTCCGTACGGACGGGACGTGGTGCTCGCAGGCAGAGCCGGTCTGGCAATTGTGGACCTGGAGTTTCCTTTGTCACCGCCAAGGACAATTCCCATCTCTTCAAAGTGGAAAATAACCGACGTCGAATGGTGTCCAAACACACAGCACCACGGTTGGGTGGCTACGCCGGTAAGCCAGACGCTGCTGGTGCATGACCTGGCTCACAACACAGCAAAGCCGATGCTTGTTATAAAGGCCCATCCCACGACCATCACCGATGTTGCCTGGGTGCCGAAGATTCCGTCGTGGATTGGAACTGCCTCTATAGACCCGGTGATTAAAATCTGGGATTCTCGGCGTGACCAAAAGCCCGTTTGGTATTTTTCAAAGTGGGAGCCCACTGACCTGCTTGCATTCAACAATGTACAAATGCACAAGATGGCTTCTGTTCACCGCAATAAAATTGCTATCTGGGATATCCGCTATGGCTCGAGCCCACTGACTCTGATCGAAGATGCGCACTCAGAAGACATTGTCAGCATCTCTTGGCATCCAGATCTGCAAGACACGCTTGTTTCTGCTGGCCAGGACCGGACTGTCAAGCAGTGGAAAGCAAAGGGTTCCGGTGCCACAGAGAGATACAGCCATTCTCTGTCTCACGACATTATCAGCGCAGACTACCTGCCCTTTGGCGAGGGAATCTTGGTCAAGCAGAGATGCCCAGATAACGAGGTTATAGTGATAAAGGATTCTCCGCAGTTTACGCCTATTCACCGGTTTATCGGCCATACAGAAACTGTCGTTGCTTCTTGCTGGCGCATACAGGGCCCACGCATAGGCGAGGATGGCAAGGACTCGCGGGATTTCCAGCTTGTCACCTGGGGCCAGGACCAGGTAATGCGCATGTGGTCTACAGGCTTCAAGATGCTCGAGGCCGTTGGCGCCAATCCCAGTCGCTTGGCTAGGGATACGCAGGAACTGGCGCCCTCTTTTGCTACCAACTACACCGGCCCTGACAAGATCATGCATCTTATTGAGCAAAGAGCGCTTCCCAGTGAGCTGCTGCTAGCTTCTGCTGGCGGACTGGGCTCGCAAAAAATCACTACCATGCACGAGTTTGATCGCGCTGGAAACATGTTAGAGGGCATCCGCTTGGTTAGCACTTCAGAAGCGCATGGCGAAGTGCCCTTGTCTGGCCATAGTCAGTCAACTGCCACGACCACGACCACTACAACTACTACCACTACTACCACCACTAATGCTGACGGAACAAGGGATAAAGAGAACCTTGTTACGCCGACCACTACGCGCACAAGCACAGCTGAAGACCGTAGCAGCGACGACGATGACGATGACGACGATGAATATGAGCTTAATGGGACCTCTAGTAGCCGAAGGAGAAGGGGCAAAGCCAGGGCAGATGTCTCTGACTGGCGTGCAGAGGTAGATGTAATTGTCCATAAAAGATACAGCAAGCCCAGAACTGTCTCAGTTAAGGATATCAGGCCAGAGTCGCGTCTTTGTAGATTGACTGTGGGCGTTCCCTGGATCACACGCGAAACACTTGTATTGCGCATATCTTTCCCAGTAAACTACCCGGCATTTCCTGTGCATTTCGGCGTAGACTCTATTGGCTCAGTGTTTGGAAGCCGCGCGAGTGTCGTCGAGCATCTGGTAGGCGTGGCCGATTCATGCGCAGCTCAGGGAGTCCCAGCTCTCGATCACTGTCTGTACTCTCTTCTCAAAATGCTTGTTATTCCTAGGGCTCGGGCAAAGAGCATGTCGCACAAGTCGCGCTCGGGCAGTATCAAGGCAGAGGACCTTGAGCGGTTGCCTCCTCCGCCTCCAAAGCTTCTTTGGGAGACTGTCGACGACAAGATAAGCAAGCGCGACTTGGCTCATAGCGCTGCTGCTTTGAGCCGCAAGATCAACAAGCTGAGCCAGCAAGATACTTTTTCGCCGTCAGCCGCTAGTCGCTCTGATAGTCGACCGCCCAGACGCGATGGTGGGAGCAAAGACACGCAGCAGCGATGGACCCCAAGCAGCTTGCCGTCTGACGGAAACATGTCTGTCATGTCTAACGATGGGGAGCACGACGACGACAACGATAATGAAGACCATGGCTATATGGTTAGCGATGACGATAATCGCGGACGTGGATATTTTGGCAAGGGCAAAGACAGCAGCGATAGCAGCAGCATGGGCTCCGAGGACGAAGAGGAAGATGACGATGACTTTGCTATGGGCTACGATGGAGACAACTATGAGCAGACTTACTACTCGGACTTTAGCCAGACCGAGATTCCTCTTGACAGCAACGGCATCCCAATAATGTCGCGCCATGTCAATAGTCACGAGCGCTATGATGCCAGAACGCCATTTCCGAGGCTGTGCGGCGGTGCGTTTTCTGGTCCCGGTACTTTGATATGCTTTTTTGCATCGATATATACGCCAGACACATACCCGGATCCAATAGGCCATGGCCAGCAAGCGCGGAGCAATCGGGAGAGGACTCGCGAGGATATGTGCCAGCAGCTGCGGCTGATTACAAAGCCGCGCAACTTCTACGAGCTAAAGCCTTATCAGGGAATGGTGCAGTTTGGCTTGCAGAACAAGGGCGCTTATTTTTCCTACAACGGGAATGGTAACGACAATATAGGAATCGATGACGATGTACTGCGCATGTTCAATGGCAGGAGGCATAGCGGTCTTGGACGTCGTAGAAGCAGCAGTCTGAGCGGGTTTGACGATTCCGACGACGATGGCGAGGCCCGCGATGAAGAGGTTCCTCGCTTCTATTTCCGCAAGCAGATCAACCACATCACCTTTTCTGACAGCGAAAACGACGAATCAGACGCCCATAGCACATATTTCAAGCCAGTCGTCTCGTTGCGAGCCGACAAGGGCGTGGGCAATATAGCGCTCTTGTGCAATATTCCAGAAGACAGATCTGCCAACTTTGAGCTGGCCAAGCAGTTTGAGCTGATGGGCCAGAGCACCGAGTGGGTATGCAGACACAATGCCTCTGTGGCCAGCCTTAATGGTCGCAATGGCCTGGCTCATATATGGACCATGCTTGCTTGTCTGCTTGGTCCTGTCTCGGTTTCTGGCAGCAATGGCAGTGGCCGTGATGGCAGCAGCAGCAGCAGCAGCAGAGTTGGTGGCATGATTTGGTCTACGCATCCGCCATTGGTAAGATGGCTTCGTTCAGTTATGGTGCACTATGAAAAGCGAGGCGACGTGCAGACGCTGGCTTTGCTTTCTTGCGTGCTATGCAGGGCCACTACTGAAGCATCTGCCATGACAGGCGATGAGCTTGGGGATATAAAGACAGTAGGTGCACAGAGCCATCCTGAAGACAACTCAGTTGCTGATAATGTCCCTTCAAGCATCAATGGAGCAGAATCAGGAGGACGAGGACGAGGAAGGGGAACAGTAGTAGACGGTCCAGTTGCCAATGCTGATATGCCGCCATGGATGACTGCTGCTGCTGCTGCTGTATCTGCAGGCGCTGTAGTTGCTGCTGCCGCTGCCGCTGCCGCTGCTGGTAGCAGAGGCGGTCTTTCTCAGACATCGGCGGTGCGTTCCAAGAATCGTAGTCGCGTAGGATGGGATATCCTTGGAACATCTGCAGCTGAAGCTGTAGCCGCCACTGCGTCTACCACAGCAAGACAGTCAAGAGCAGTCGGTCAAAGCGATCATTCACATGCATCCCCTAATCTGAATCCCACTCAGATAGCTGTTCAGCGCACTGTGTCCTTTGCAGTTACCTCTGACTCTGCTTCTGCTATGGGTGTCACTGGCGCTGCCAGCATTGCAGACCAGTCCTCAGCCTCGATGATCTCAGCAAGCAATATGGGCTTGCAATCGCAAACACCACCGCCTCCTACAAATAGACTTGTCGAGGCAGCAGCAGCAGCGGCGGCGGCAGTGGCAGCAGCTAATAATTCTGGCGTGCAAATGTCGGAACAGATGAGCATCGCAGCAGCAGAATCACTTTTGGGTCGCAGAATAACCGGAAGCGAAGATATACAGCGACTTGGCATGCTCCTCTCTGCTAACCCTCCGCTGGCGCTATTAGGTGCTCCTCAGCGCACCGACGCATCGACGCCACCTAATCTGCTCAATGGTGGAGCGTCAGCTGGCAATGACCCTTTGTCGCCAGAGATACTGCAAGAGCTGGACAGCGAGGAGATCAAGCAGAACGAGATGATGATGGCAGAGGGTCTGGACGACCACCATGCGCTGCTGACTCGTGGGCCTACACCAGATTCCTCAGGATCGACTAATGGGAACAGCGAAACGGGAAATAGTGCAGCCGACGATGCAGAAGCGCATGCAGATAGACAGCGCAGCTCCCCAGATCATGCGAATGAGCGCAGCTCGGCTGAGCCAGACGCAGCGGAGAATCTGTGGAAGAGGCTGCGCAGCAACGTATTGGGGCGTGTGCAGACAGCTGCGCCTGCTGGTGCAAAGACGGGCTCGCTGGAGTTGGTATCGTCTCCGCCTTCTATCGCTGTGGCACATAAAACGCAGACTACCGCAGAGGCCATTAGTCCCGAGATCGTGGCCAAAGGCATGGCCAAGGCAAAGCCTACGGGCCGCAGCGCTCCAGCTCCAGCTAAGCGGGGCAAAGAGTGGCTGATGACGCACAATTGGGTGCCGCTGCTCAGCGGTAAAGAGGGTGTCGCTGCACAGGCAGCTGCCAAGGAGCTAGCTTATCTACGGACCAAACGCGAATTTGAGCGCTTGCATACCAGGCTGGTGATGAGGGATCGCAGTGAGTGGGCCGAGAAAGAGGATATAGCGCTTATCAACATCGGCGACTATCGTATGCAGGCGCCCTATTTCGATCACTGGAAGCTCCTTTATGCCCGTGTTCTTTACAAGTGGAACATGTATACCAAGGCAATCGAGGTGCTAAAGTGCGTGCAAGATCCTGTTTTGCGCGAGTTTTACAACCAGATGTACTGCCAGCCCACGATGCCTGTTCATGATAACCAGCCGCGCATAGCTAACCCGGTGCTCTCTGGCCGTAACAACCTTGAGAAAGAGGTTGAAGCAACTCAGCGGCCACGAGCGGCCAGCGAGGCAGAGGATCTTCGGAGTGATATCGGCACAGAGTCGGGAACTGACACAACCATAGAGATCGGCGGCACGCCCTGGCTAGCGTGTGCCTGGTGTCACGAGTACGTCCATGGCTGTGCGCTGATTTGCCATGCATGTGGCCACGGCGGCCATCAGGAACATATGCAGCGCTGGTTTAGCATAGTGCGCAAGCAGCTTCTGCGCACTGGGCTGGCGCCTGCCCGGTACTCGCGCGCTGGGGCAACTGCCAACAATAGCAACAGCAGTAGCACCAGCAATCTGCAGCGAGGGATCAGCGGCACGACTATTAATGCAAGCTCGGCTATGGGTCAAAAGATGAGCGTTTTGCCTGTTGTTCATGCTACATGCAGTGGCCAGCTAGCGGCATCTGGACCCCATATGGCAGCCAGCGACTATCTGTCCTCGTTTGTCAATAGCCCGGTAGCTGGGCCATCTGGCTCGGCAGCCAATGCATCTATGTCGAAGGCGCTTCCAGAGCTGAGCATCACAGCGCCGACCAATGGCAAAGACAAAGGCGATGGCAACACGAGAGAGGCTATAAAAATTAGCTCAGCCAGAAGCGCAAGCACCAGCAG
>JANBOH010000352.1:0-15050 GCA_027478445.1 Coemansia asiatica | reverse complement strand
CAGCGACATGATCCTCGTGGTCGATGGCGGCAAATTGGCTGAATATGACACACCTGATAATCTGCTTGCCGACGAGTCAAGTCTGTTTGCAAAGCTAGTCGAGGAAGCGCGCAATACCGACACGCAGAAGATTTAGATTAAAAAATGACCTTTTTTATTTATTTATTTATTTATTTGTGCTAAATAAATTGAGCTTGAAAACAAAACAAAAAAAGGCAAAAAAAAATTATTTATATAATTAAGAGACTGCATGACAGCATCTCCTTGTACTGCTCAAGGTACTTCTCGCCAAGAATATCCTTTGCAATCAGTATTTCCTGTTTCAGCCAAATCTCCGACTCGAATTTACTTCCAAACCCTTCCACTTCGTCATAATACAAAGAAGCTCGGGCCTTGTAAAACTTTGTAAACCACTCTTTACAAATGGCTTCAAGACATACTTTTTTTTTTTTTTTAAAAAATATCCTCGCCACCATCAACAACTTCCTTGTAGCTCTCCTGGATATATTCAAAGGACTCTGGCAAACTTTACTGACAAAATCGATATCTAAATCCTCGCCCACTCTCTTCTGCTTTGACTATCTTCTGTATAGCAGCAAACAGTTTTTGCATGTACATTTGGTACTACCTTGGTTTTTTTTTGCCAGTACTTTGGGAATATCAGTTTAATTTGGCAGAACGTCTTCGCCTTCATTCATTACGCGGGGCAAGCCAGTGACGCGAGATATATGAAAACAAATTGTCGACTATTTTGGCAGACATCTTGTGAGATTCCCAGCTTTTTTTTTGTAGCGTAGGTCTCTGAAAGTTTCATGTCGGAGAGCTTGGAAAGCGAGGCACCGACTCTTCCAAGATGCTCCTTGACAAGGTCTGTTAGCAAATAATATTGAGCCTCGCTGGTTGTCTTGTAATTGCAGGACCCATCATTGACAAGTTCTGTAACAGATGTTTTTATAGAAGTAGATAGCTTGTAAATAGCACTACAAATAAGAAATAAAGTAAAAAATTAAATGGATGTAATTAATTATTCGATATTTTTGTACATCAAATTTCATTGCTATATATATATATATATATATATATTGGTTTACTTCAATTATACTTACCGATTTATTTCAATATACTGAGCTGTGTCCATTAGATTGTTTTCACCTAATAGCACTTCATTAACACTTGTTTTGATATACTCCCAAGTTTCTTTTTGCGTTGCCAGGCGAATACTTGCCAGACATGGTATATAGTAGAGCAAATAGTAGTTGAGCGAAAAAAAATTGTGATGCTAGAATAATAAACTAAGGAAACAAGAGGAATAAAATAGAGAAAGTGGATAATTTTATACCTGAGAAAGAAAAGGCTAATGTGTCATTTTTATTTTATTTTTTATTTATTTTTTTTAAAGGGGATACCTTGAATTTTTTAAAATAGAAGAAATAAAGAAAATGTTAAATATTTTCTTTGTATAAAAAAAACTATTTATTCAGTTTAATAGAGCGAGTGATGAAAATTCAGATGAATATAATCATGTTGTTTCTACCATAACCAAAAATAAATTAGAATTGTGAATCAAAATAGCCATATTAATAAAAAATAATTAACTGTTATATTTTGTCAAATATTTCCTTTTTATTTTTTATTTTTCGCTTTTTCCCACTTTTTCATATTCTCCTTTTTTTTTTATAAAATATGGATCCTTTCTCTCACTTTCAGAAACTTCCAGAGCACATTGTCGAGTCAATTGTCAAGTACGCAGTGACTACGCGCAAATACACTTTTAATAAGCAAAGGGTTGTTGGTTTAGCGCTATTACACAGCTGTCGCCGCTGGCGCTCTATTTTCGCAAAAGAAACACTGAGCGATGTCTCTATTGACGTTGGTTTAGGCGAGAAAGCAGAGATAGTGTTTAAGAAGTGGCCCAGTAAACTAGGACCACCTAGCTTTTCAGCCGCGCAATTCGTGAAAAAAGTGAGCTTTAAATATCAGATATTGTTTCCATTTGAAAGAAATGCCCTATCTCTGGACTTGCACAAACGTATTCAGTTTTTCGATAATATTTACTTTCCTGCTGCTCACTCGCTCGATTTGAACATATGTCTGAATTCGCACTATGACAACTCGGATTCACTGGAATGGTTGCAGCATGTCATTTCTTGTTTGAACAATATTATGCCGAATTATAAGAGAATCGATATACGACATGCGTTTATAGGTGAAGTCAATGTTGAATATGATCCATATGATTTTTTCAATCCGATCGCTTTTGAGTTTGCAAAAAGGGCTCAGGACATAACTATTTGGAATCTTGATTTTTCTAGAGGAAAGCTCTTGTTTGACCCATTCGAATTCAGAGGCTTGACCCAACTGAGATTCGACAGCAATACCGATCTTTTTTGGTCTGATGCGGCTCAAAGCAACTCTGCTACTTTAAAACAGCTTCAAGCAATTAACATTGACCAGCAAGGGTTAGATGCAATTCTTTATAATCCATCCGGCAAACCTGTGTAATATCCAAACCTTGAATTTTTACAGGTCTATTTGGTTGACAAGAATGACAAGGAGAAAATCAAAGAAGAGATAGAAGTGGAGGTGCACTTTTGTCATTTTCCTGCACTTCATCGATTGAAACTTTATTGCCTTTATCTTTTTTGCAACAGAGCTTTCTTTAACAACAAGGGTACTTTGAAGCAACTACATATCAATATTTTGCCTGGACTTTATCAGGTTGCCAAAAGGCAAGGGTTATTTAATCGAGAGTCTTTAAAGAGACTCTCTTCAGTTGTTTTTGCTGTTGACAGCAATGTACATGATGCTCCAGTTGATCATCGCAATAAAAGTGATATATGCTGTATTTCTGAACTTTTGCAAAATTCTGCTTGTGTAAACCAGCTTTCCATTGAATCCGCTATTTGCAATAACCAATTTATATCTGTTTTAGAGTCATCACTTGATTCATTTGCTGGAATCCAGTTTATTAACATTCCACGAGTAATTCTGGAGTTCACAGATATTGTTTTGCTACTTCAAAAAGCACTGCTTCTGCAAGCAGTAAATTTCTCTTTAATGCAAACAAATCATTACATTGATAATAAGTGCTTTAGCGATTCTGTTGAATATATTAGATCTAATTTTAAACCACTTAGCAGATATTTAAAAAGGATCGAAATCTCTGGCAGCATTGAAGTTGAGCATCTAAACTACTCCAATATGGTAATTTGCTATTTGGCCGTTGGCTGTCCAAGACTTTCCAGTGCCAAGGTATGGGGATTTGGCACTTCTTTTGTTTGCACTGGTCTTAAAAAGCTAATCAATTTTGAGGCTATGAGTGAAAATGTCAGTCAGATTGATAATATAATTCGCAATATTAGCTATAATAGTTTATAAATATAATATTTAAAAAAAGAATTATCAGTAGCCAATGCGAAAAATGATATTTACATGTTGAAATAGCTGGTGCTTAATTGCAATTAAAGCAGCCAAGAAACTGATACCACTTAAAAAAACCATCTTCAAGAAGACATAGAAATAGTCACAACTATCTGTGCCTAAATGGTTCATTGCAGTTTCCATTCATTGACTGTTTTTTGTTAATTGCTAGATCATCTCTGACAGATCCAGTGCTGCCTTTCTAGTTGTATGGATAGGTATATTACCAAGCCTCTGCACTTTGAGACTCTGCATTTGACTATTGTGCAGCTCCAGCTGCATATGTTTAACCAGAACAGCAATATAATGCCAATCCTTGATCCAGTCTCTGACAATGACAATGATGATGAGGATGATCATGAGGCTGGCTCATTGCAGGAAGAGTACTCATGCAGATTTGGCTATTATGGTGAGGATGATTCTTATGATGAAGAGGATGATGAGCATGATGATCCCAATGATGCTGAGTTTAGAAGTGCTTTCCATGACAACAACAACAACAACAACAAGAGCAGCTCACAGCATTCTTGCCAAAGCACTCAGTCTAAGTGTCATGACATCAACAAGATTAAGAATAATGCTGATGATGGCCTGCCCCCATTGGCACCACTGGCACTGCTGGCCCTAATTGACCCTTGTGGCAAGCATGACAGCTGCCACAGCCAGCACCATCATCTGTCCAGAAAGAAGAAGAAGAAGCTGACCAGGGCTTCAGCTGCAGACAATGCACTGGCCATAGCTGGCTTTGACAACCACCTCTCTGTTCTGCAGCCATTCTCATGTGCTGCTGGCATTGGAAGTGGACATGATGATTTTGCTGATGAGGACCCAGAGATCAAGTGTGTGTTGAAAAATCAAAAATATTCCTTTTTTCGGAATTATATTGATTTCTTTTTATAGTGTGTTGGCACACACTAATTTATGGGTTGACTCAGCTCACTTTCGAACTGCTACGGAACAGCTTATCAAGACTTTACTTTTTTCAAGTATTTTTCTACTCTTTCAAGACCTATTTAAACCATTGTTTTACAAGAACTCTCTCAAGATTTCTTTGTCTTTGCTTTTCTTTATCTTTTCTTTTTTTCTTAAAATATACTTCTGTTTGTTTGAAGACCCTCACATAAGTATCTATCATTTCTTTATAATATACTCAATTTGACCAACACCCCTTGATGAGAAACAACCCCAAAGTAATACTTTCCCTCCACCATACTTAAGTTTACCAGCAATTCACTTAGGATGATTTGGCTGATCTTTTGGAAACCAAACAACTTTCCTACCATCTGAACCACAGATGTTTATCTTTGTTTTATCAGACCAGATAACCTGCTTCCAATCATCGTCTGACAAGCTAGAATACATTCTTGCAAACTCATCTCTTCTGAATGTGATGGGGCTTAAGCTCTGGCTTAGACTTTGGATGTCCAGTCTTAAGTCCTTTCTCAAAAAGGAGGCGACTAACTGTTGTGCATGATACCTTAATATCAAATTTCTTAGAAAGTATTTGAGCTGATTCTGTTGCTGTTTCAATGTTTTTGTGCATAACCATATTAAGCAATTTTTCTTGCATCTGACATATAATATTTAGTAAAGCTCTTGTTTCTTTGCTAGACACAACTATTAAAACATTCTTTGCAATTTTTGACATACTAGATGGCAAGACATTATGAGCTGTTGCAGTTTCCCTATCACCTTAGCTTGTGCAAAGAGAGGCTTTGATAGTAATTTTTTTATTGCCAGGAATAGTCATAATTAAAACAATAATAAAACTATTGAATAAAAAACAGAAAATTCTACAAGATAGCATTTATAATATTTTTTATATACTTATTTAAATTTTATAAAAAATGTTGAAATAATTTTTTGGGGATGGACACATGTGTTTCATATTGGCACATATATTAAATATGTAATACATGTAACTAGACACAAGTAATAAACATAATATTTATTATTAAATACCTCGAGTTCTAGACTCTAAAAAAGATAATCTTACTTGATTTGGTTAACAATGTGGAGTAATATTAAGCTTACTATCTTTTTTTTTATTTTTTTGGAATACTTGTTGCTGTGACTGTATGAATTATGCTGCTAAATAATTCTATTTTCCAAATCCTAAACTAGTCATGCAATTATACAATTTTATCGACCAGGTTAATTTATAATTTTACCCTTATAAAAATAGAGCATATTATTGGATTATCAGAATTCATACATAAATTAGTAGTTATATTTTTATAAAAAACTGTATTACAATGTGGGAGTCCTGCTACTTTTTCATAAAAATATTATTGAAGTCAAGTAAATGGTTGACTGAAAATATATATTGTTTAGTAAAAGAACAATTATTTTTTAAGGTCACCATTAAGCTTTTATACTAAATTAGTTGTTGTGTAATAAAAAAAATATTATTAATTTCAAATAATTTATTATGAATAATATTCAATTTAATAAATCATATTATTAAATAAATCTCTCACATAAAGAATACTATCACTTGTATCAATTACACATTTCACTTTGAATTATGATTTTAAACTTAATATGAATTGCGATAATGTTTAGTGTTAATAAATTTTATATTGTACTATAAGTTAACCATGAATAAAAAAATTAGCAATAATTACAAATAAGCATTATTAAATCTAAAATATTTTGTGTAATCACTGAGCTCATTCTGTCCAATTGACCATTCTTGTCTTTATAGTCAGAGATGCTTATGTTTGTGCAAGTACATGCTCATAAATACATATAAAACAATTTTATAAAAAAATGGAAACATAATGGGAATAGAAATGGAAATGGAAATAGACTATTAATAAAAATGTTAAGCATTTTTATAATTATTAAACTATATAGCAACAAAATATGGCGGATTAAAAAGCTTTTCATTGTTAACTTCATTTTTGGGTGCATTACATTTATTATAATTTTAAAAATATAATCTCAAAATACACTTCCACTTATTAGGCATTTAATGCAAAACATATGTTGCTGGGGAGTTTAAATATTAGATTGCTAAGCCAATATGTAATAGCTGTGCTCTAAAACCACCAATAATATTTTTCTAATTTAATCAATTTAGCCAATTTTAAATGGTTAATTTGAAATTGCAACAGGTTAGAAAACATATTCATTTTATTTATCCATGCTAATACTAAATAGCAATTGTCAAAATAAAAAAATTAACAATAAGTTTTTAATAATATAGTTAATTATGGACAACTAACTAAGTCATATAATAGCAGGCATTAATAATAAAAAAATATATATGCTTCAATTAGTTTACTTTTAATTTGCATTGCAAATAAAACTACTAACTAGAATTATTTACTTAATTAGAATAATCAATAAGTTAATAGATAAAAGTTTGGCAGTAGATAGATTATAAGTATTAATAAGCAAGAATACGGCTTAAATAGGAATACACACGTTTCCCCTTGCCACCTTTTGCACAAAAAATATTGAGCCCAGATACAAAGTAGGATTATTCTTTGCTAATATTATTTACCTTTAATTATTTATATTTTATTAAGTGAGTAATATTAATTTATTAAAAAATAACTTTAAACAAAAATAACTATATAATAATAAATAAAGTTATTGTTATTTAATTAATTGACCTAGTTGTAAGATAATTAAGGCATGCTCCACAGAACATTCTACCAAGTTGTGGTATATTACGACATTGGCCCCTTGCACAGTAAAGTGTGTTAGCATCCTCTTTCGCTGAGATAGATTTGCTCATCTAAATAATTATATGTTGTTAACTTGCTTGCAAATTGTAAAGAAAAAACTTTTAATAAAAATTTAGATGCTTTGGTCAATAAATAAAAAAAGTATGGAGTGGTTTATATAATTTTTTACGGTGCAAATATAGTGCTTAGCCATTTAAGTAGTAAAGTAAATTTTATTTGTAAAATAATTGTCTACTACCTGGGTATGCTAGAAAATTTTTTTTTATTTAATAATGGAAACTTTTTTATAATTTTTTTTAAAGGCAATTTAAAAAACAAAAAAAAACGGCAATCTGCTTTTTATTGAATTCAATTAAATGAAACTGCGCAATTATATCCTAAATCATATTATCTCTTTTAAATATATAAATAAATTTTTTTGCCGCAATTATGGCAATGTTAATCCACAAATCTACTAATTAAAGTATTAATTTTTAATATTTGTATACGTAAAAAAAATAAAGAGTATTGCTGCATTTGACTATATAAATTTTATTAAAATTATAAATTTTCAATTTCATAGAAATTTTACACAAAAATATTAAATTGTTAATTTTACTGATTAATTAACTGATCCAACCTGCTAAGCAACCCAGTGGTCGCAAATTATAACTTTTGCTAAATGCAAGGCATTGGCATTACTCACCTTGTGACAGTATTACTCAAATGGTAGTCATCCGTTTTCTTCTAACATATATAAAAAAATTGTAAAATCTGTAAAGTTGCACATAAAAAATAAAGAAAAAAAGGTGCTAAAACCAATGTTGCAAAAAAACTGCATTAACATTTTTACTTTTTATTTATTTAAACTACATTACCTTATTATAATAAAGAAAACCTTATATAATTTATTATCTACAAAAATATAATGAATAATATTATTAACTTAATTTTTAAATTTTTACTTAATTTCAACCAATATTTACAATTATTTAAATAACATTAATGTAAATATTTACTGATGCAATTTAAACTTGTCTTTTTTGGTCAATTGGCATATTTGCATTTGTGCTGGCAATTAAATATTTAAAATCTTATAATTGCAAAATAGAGTAATTCTCAAAAACGAGAGCTAATAAAAATTTGTTTATTTAGTTGTGTAAAAATAAAAGCAATTTATTAAGTTTTCTGCTTGTTTAGATTAATAATTTTATTCTATAATGAATTGTTAGTAAATAAAATAACCCAACAGTAAACAAAATTATTTCCAAATGCATATTTGGCATTTTTTAGCAGATTAACTAGCGATTAGATATTTTGTAAAAAACCATGGGATAAAGCAATGTTGATTCAATAATAAAACATAAATAAAAAAGAAAAAAAACCTTTTTTAACAGATGTGCCACTCAGCCCTCAAATGCCAATCGATTATCTTTTTGTATCAAATCTGTTAATTAAATTTTTATTGTCACTTGGACAAGGTGTTGTTATGTTTGCCAACACTTAAAATAAAAAGTCCGTTTGAACAATATTAATTTATGTTTAAAAAGGCAGACTATGTTTGTCATAAAGTGACATTGATGCTTAGTGCATAAGCATGCAGCTATATTTGTGGTTAATAAACAAAAAAAACCAGATCAGGATTAGATGATAAAGCTTTTATCGTTTTTAGTTTGAATCTCATTGGTGGGTTCACAAAATAATTTTTAGGAAATTTTATTATTTACAGGGATTAATAAAAAAATTTACCACATTATTGTTTATATTAAAATATTATTCTCAAAGATTCAATTACAAACATGCAAATAACATAAAATTATGGATGTATTTTTAAATTATTTTAGTGCAATAAATAGAAATGTGTCTTCAATCTCTTTTATGTTGAAAAATTTATTTTTGTATACTTGCTTTTATATCCATTTTTAGCAAAAATATTTTTTAATAATTTAATCTGCTAAAAAAATTTTTTGAAATTTTTTTAATCATTGTTTTTATAAATTTATTATTATAAAAAAATAAAAATCTTGTTTATTTGTAGAAAAGACAAATATTTTATTTTGGTTTTCAAAAGGTTAAAAGGAATTAATTCATTTTCTGTTTCATACTATTATGTCACTTGTTACAAACACAGCTATTAATATGATTTGCATACTTATTAATATCATGTTATTGATTCAATCATATCTGAAATGATGACTTTGTATACTTTTTTATTTAATCTATTCTCCAAATAAACTAGAAAGCAAAAAATTTAAAATTTTAAAGCCAATATCTATAAAAGCCCATTGCCAACTTTAAAAATCCTTTTTTTATTACCTTTCATTAAATTAAAAATTACTCAGTTATTTCAACTAATATTTTTAATATAGTCTAATAAAGCATGGAGTATAAAGAACGGGTATGTACATTCTGTAAGCAACAAAAACAGTGTGCTGGTTGGAAAAAAAAAAATAAAATAAATCAAGTATGTGATGAATGCTATGAGCAACATGAATTATACAATATTGATATAAGTTGAAAATAGTGTAACAACAATTTCTTTAAGGCATCAGCACATTTGTTAAAGATTATGGTTAAAACTGCAATAAGCTATAAGAAATGCTAAATTTGGGGCGAATTTAAGTGCTTTTTACCTTTGCAATGGTGGTGAATTTAAATAACACAAGTAATGGATTTAGCTATAAACTTTGGCAGAATAGGGGCTATTTCAATTGCCGGACTCTCATTCCATTTTGGGCATATGGGCTATTCCAATTACGGAATTAGAAAAAAAAATAAAAAGCACTTTATACACTCTTACAATGGAGCATGGATAATGTGTGCCGATTTGTGTGTAATATTTTAACTTTTTACTTTGTTGTAGATTAAATAAATAAATATTTATTAACTAGTTAAACAGCGGTTAAAAAATAAAGCATATTAAAATAAAATAAATGATAAAAACAATATTAAAGAAAAAAGTGTGACTTTTTTATTATTGGTGTGAATGTTCAGATTTACTTTTTTAAAGTGCCTCTTTTTCTTACTATCATTTTTTACACGTCCATCGCATTTTCCTTTAAGTACTGTGCTTTTATTCGATAAAAAAAACCCTATTTCAATAGAAAACGCCTAAGACAGAGACTAGCAGCAGTGCACAAACCATGGCTCAAGAGCAATTTCCATTGCAGAGCATAGACATGACTACACTAACCAGCTTCAGTCTGCAATTCAGTATGCAGGCTAACTATAGAGCTCAATACTCACAGCCTGTGCAGCAGATGTGGCAGCAGCCATTGACACAAGCACCATAGATGCAGGCAAGACAGCCATTGAAGCTGCTTGACCCAGTAAAGCTAAGCAACAAAATACTCAGAATATGTGCAGGCAGCCCTGTTAGCAGTAGCAGCAGCATTAACTGCCAGGCTGTGACACATTTCTGTAAGCTGCAGACACTGACAAAGTTAAGCAGATGACCATTATACAATGGCTCTGTAAGCCAGAAGCAAAGCCTGCAACTATAGGTTTCATCATCTTTACATACATTTGTTTTCAATATTAGCCATTCAAGGAGCAGCTGTGCTTCTAGCTTTAATTTAGTTTTAATGATGCATAGACAGGTCTCACAAATATTAAATGCCTTGTTTTTGAATGCATTTATAATTAAGACACAATGTGCCAATAGCAACAGCCAGGCAAAAAAAATATGCATATCATAATTCAGTCAGCATTTTCAAGCTTTGTTGTAATGAAAATAGCATCTGTATTTGCTAAAAATTGTCAGTTGACAGTAAACATGAGTCCAACATTAATGCCCCCTTTTTCTATATCTCACTAGTTTATGGCAGCATAAAAAGTAGCAGCTTGACAAGTACTAAGATAAGACACTGCACTATATACTCATGTCTAGTTTTTTTAGCTTGCTGTGTCAAATATGTCAAACAAGCAAGTAAAGCACTAGCCAAATTTCCAATTACTGACACAAAAACTAATACTGCCAGAGGAGCTATTTATAGCAGGAAATAACCTGTCAAGTCTTTAAGCTACATTAAAAACAAATCAAAATAAACAACATTATTGACTCTGCTTCTGCCTTGTTGTTAAGCAAGCTATTTGACATGAAAACAAACACCAAAGAATTTTGTTTTGCACATTCAACTAGTTTTATAATTGTATAAGACAAATTAAAGTTGACTAAAAAAGAAACACCTTGAAAAAGGTACACAAAAAAAAGAATGATGACATGCAATAATAAATTAGATGCAGTGGAAAAGTATATTAAATACAAAAGCAAAAAAGGAATAAACAGATTACGGCAATACTCTTTTTGGCAAACAGTAATAAAAAGATAAGTAAAAAAGTTTGCCAGTATGTGATAAAGAAATTAACAATAGATCACATGTAATTAAGGGTTTTCAAGGACACATTGTTTTGTGGTGAACAATCAAAACAACCATTATTGGTCTGAGCACACTGCAATAAACAATAAAGGCTTCTTTAGCTTGTTTAAGTCTTATTTTTTATTTAATATATCCACTATAATTTTTTATTAAGAAGATGTCTGATTCAGTTGCCAATAAAATATGCCAATCATATTTTTAATTTAATTAACTATTTGACTATTGTATTTACTTTTATTAAATTACCATCTTATAAGCATTAAAGTTAGCCAAGATACCAATAAAAATTATTATTAAAACTAAAAAAATATTAATGGAGAGTTGTTGTACTTATAAAACTTGTAAAAAATTTAAATTAACTAAATTAAATATTCAATAAGCGTAATGCTTATAAAATGTAGAAAATATTGTTTTAAAATGTATAGTTTTAAAGAGCATTTAGTGCAGTCCTTGTCATGTTTTTTATCTGAAACCACATTACTCTATTAATTATTTTTAACATACTTAAAATTTGAAAATAAGTTATTAAAAAATATTTGTAAATAAATGTGCACCAATAAATATTAAATATCAATAATATATTTAAAAATTGCTGCTTTATGTTAATAATTAAATTAATTAAATAACATATAAATCTATTTATTAATTGTTTTAATATTAATTTACACAATACATGTTAATTAATTTTTACATATTATTAGTGCTCATTGCAAGGTAAAATTATAATATTAGTTAAACATTAGATTTAATAATTTATATTGTCTAGTAGCAATATAATCATTAAAATAAAAAAGCATAATATAAACATATTGTGCTATAAGTTATTAAGAACTTGTAATGGCAACTTTGAAATGTTAATCAAATTTGCATATTATAAAATAATTAATTAGTTATAATCAAATAATTTTTTATACAATTATAAAAAATTTTTGTTCGAGAAAATAATATTTACTCATAGCTAAAATAAAAATTTTTAAAAAGAAATTAATATAAAAATTAAGAAAATAATATACTGTTATTTTTTGCCAGCAAAAAAAATTAGGTAAAAAATTTAATTTCGTATTTGCTGAGTATTTCATATTATCTATTTAGTCAACAATAAAAAAGAATAAAGCTTCAAAATTATTTTTTGATGTATTGCTTATTTTAACAGTACAAATAGATTTGAGATAGTAAGCAGCGAAGTATTATTTTTTTTTGTAAACAAGCTTGCATCTTACCATTTTACTACATGTTTAAACATTATAAATTAATTAAATAAAAATGCAAACAATAAATATTGTTGAAAATTCAAAAATGAGGGAGAAACAAATAAGGCTGATTTTATGTATGATGGTTTTCCAATTTGCCAACAACACCAATAAAATATTTGAACGAACACAATATTCTTGCTAAAAATTCTATAAAAAATATAGCAGTAAAGTTTAATAATGAATGTCAAATTTAACAATTGTACTAAAAAATCTATTGTAAAGTCTATTATTTAATTTATTTAGCCTAACAAAATTTTACTTTGTCCACTATAACAAGTTAATCTTACTACTAGTTGTTTGGGGCATGAGCTATTTAATATTATAAATAATTTATTTATTGAACATGCCCTGTTATTTCATTATACTTTTCATTCATTTGCACCCATGGCACGCATGTATCCATATGCTACAAAATTATTTTTATTTTTGTAATTTTAAAAAATTAATAAAAAAATTTTGAATAGTGTTAACTTATAAAGTTTTTTGTTTTCTGTTCAATAAAATAATTAATTTTTTTAATGGCTTTTTCTTACAATAAAAAATATTTACCGCAACTTCTCTTTGTTTTTGTCAAAGGTGATTGGTACTCTAACACAACTCATAATGTTTTGCCATCTATTATGTCCACAATTGCAAAAAAGGTCTGGATAGTTGTGTTTAGCAGAAAAACAAAAGTTTTCTCAAAGGTTGCACTTTAAACGCAAAACAAAATGCTTAGAATAGTATGTAAAAATATTAAAACAGCAATGAGTGCAGCTCAAATAGTTCTTGAGGAACTAATATTAACGTGCCATGCAAAACATATAGTTGCTTCCATATAAAAAAGAACTTAAGACTAGATGCCCAAAGATTAAGCTAGAACATAAGATTAATTACATTTAGAAAAAACTTGAGTTTGCAAAAATGTGCTTTAGCAGATTGGTTGGTAATTAAAAAAGGTTAGTTGGATTAATAAAACAAAAATAGAAGCTTGTTGTTCAAATGGTAAAAAATATGTTTGGGTTCCAAAGGATTAGCTTAATCAGTGAAAATAAATTGCTGGTAAGCTTAAGTATGGTAAAGGTAAATTACTGTTTTGGGTTGTTTCTTGCCAAAGAAAAATAGGCTAACTAAGCAAATTAAAAAACAATAAAACTTCTGACAACTTTAAAGCACTGCAATCTATTTTTATTAATTGCATTAAAGCCTGGCAATATAATAAAAGAATTGTTCTTTCAGCAAAGCAATAATTTAAAGCTTTCCGTTATTGATTAGTTATTAAATTCCCCAATTACAATTCCATAAAACAAATTGACAGCTAATGTTCCAGTTTAATAAATATTTATCAAAGCCTAAAATAGTTAATAAACATTAAAAACACTTGGTTGTTCAATAAAACAAAATAACATTCAAGCAATTCATTGCATGCAGAAAGTGCATGACTAAAAGAATACCTTTTATAATACATACAAATGGCAGATGCATCATGCATTTGTTTTTATTTTTTGATTTTATTATTTTACACTTGTCATAAGCGCTTTATATATTATAATATTATAAGCAAAAATAAAAAAATGGATATAAAATAATAATTATTTTTTACATAAATAATAAAAGTGGGCTTGATTTATTAACATTTAAATTAGCACAAAAAATTGAAAAAATAAACGTAATTTAGATTTGAGATGCAAAAAAATTAAAAAATCAGGCTCATTTTTGTTATAAAAGTAGTTTATAATCTACTCATTATAAAAATATGCTTCCAAGGATCTACTAATGACAAGTTATAGTCACTTTAGTGTTTGTGTTGAATATGGCTATTTGAATATTAATTATATATATTGCAATTAACTTGACAATTCAATAGCCATATCTTGATTACTAAAATTACTTTTTAGTAAATAAATATATATAACAATTATAACAATAATATTTATCGCTTCGTAAAAAATTAATCATTTTACTATAACCACATCTGTAGCAAATACCATAAAAACTTTCATTACTCATGCTGGAAGCCTAATTCAATTACTTTAATATTTATTATTTTTTTTAAGTTGGTGAATATTCTTTATAAACTTTATACATGGTTTTACACAGGTATTTAAATAATAATTTTTTTAAAAATTGTATAAAATTTGCACATTTTTAATATATATTGCTTAATTAGAATGATTGAATCAGTAATATAAAATAAATATAAAATTATATTAGTAATTCAATAAGTTGTGTAAATTACAAATAAAAATCATATTAGTGTTTGAATTAGTAATATGAATTGCCAGTTAAAATCATATTATAAGTAATGTATTGATTTTTTGTAAGCAAGTGAATTACACCAA
>JANBOH010000351.1:0-15059 GCA_027478445.1 Coemansia asiatica | reverse complement strand
TAAAGAGATATTGACAGAGGAGTCTATAATGGACAAGTAGTTTAGGTCGGATGAGTAGTCAATGCTGGATGGTGTGGTATATGCATTAGGTTTAGTAAAAGTAAAGATGTTGTTTAAAGAGCTATTATCAGTTGCTGCCGAGTTTACCATTATGCTCAAGTCAATGTTATTGCTAATCGCTGGAGCATCTTGGATGATTATAGGCTCTTGCACTGGCTGTATTAGCTGCTCAAGGTTAATAATATTTAACATTTTATTATAAGGCAGTTCTCTGGCAGCCCGTTTGGCTGCTGATTCTGCTTCATTTCCAGCACTATTATTTTTATGTTCTTTTTTTCTTTTATTTAAGACTGGTTTATTGTCGTTTAGTTTAAGCGAGCTATTAAGCTGTGCTGGTCTTTGCATTCCCATTCCAACCAACTCTTCGATAATAATGTCAAGTACGTTTAACCGATGTTCTACCTCATATAAGTAGATAAATTTTGGAGCTGCAGCTTTGAGTTTTGGAGAATCAATATTAATTGTGATATAAGTATTTAATAGGTTAAAAATGCAGTTTTCCATAAACTGGACCATCTTCTGACCATGAATAGCGATCATTGCATGGACCCATCTGTCAGACTCGGTAAAGTCATTTTCAACAAGGGGAATTTCTTCTATGTTGCTGTAGGCAAAGCATTTATTGGCATCGCTATCCCAAAATAAATTTCTGTGCGCGTCAAACTTGTACATGGTTTTGATAAGGTTATAAAACTTTACATCCAAGTTATTCTGAAACTCATAGTCAGAATTTTCAATACAAATCTTTAATAATTCTTTTACCGATAGCTTTGGGGGCAATTTAAGAGGATTTTTGTAGAAATAGCCAGAGTCGTGTAGAGAAATAAAGGGTGTAGCAATCCGGGATCTCATATTAATATGTTTGTTATTTAGCTGTCTAACTGTATAAATATTTCCGGTAGCTTGCTGGATCGCTCTTAAAAGATCATGCATAAAATCAGTTTCTCTCTCGATATTGAAGTTATTTTCAAATGCTAAACAATTGGTAATATAGGAATATTTTATGGAAGTTTTGCCATTCTTTATACTTTCCTCTAAGGATAATTTTTCCAACTCCTCAATTATTTCCATTTCTCTTTCATTAAAATAAAAGTGATTTAAAGTTAATCTGTCATTATTATTAAATTTAGTGTGCTTGGCAAGAGCCAAGTAAAAAATATAATTATTGCGCTTTGTCCATCTGCCAGGCTCTGTAACTATATCAAACTTGCAGGCTCTGGCATTCACCGATGTATTTTTAATATCATTGACAAAGCCCATTCCAAATAAAAAATTAAAAATTTAAATAATAAAAAAATGTTAATATTTTTAAATAACAGTAATAAATAAAAAATTCTATTAAAATAAAAATAATAAAAATCCATTTCGAAAGAATAAAATTAATTTGCTTTGTGTCACTTGCATTTTTTCCTTAAAAATTATACGAACTTTTCTTTTCTTTTTGGCAGCAAGTTTATAAAAAAAAAGCTCTCATGCTTTTGGGGAGATTGGGTTTTAAACAAAAGAAAAGCATTTAAAGGATAAGTAATAAAAGAAAAATGTGTATTTAAAGGAATTTAGCCCTTTTGTACTTATCCTTTTTGTGTTTTAAATAAATATGGTTAATTTCGCCCCTTGCAATTTTTAAACAAAGATGTATTTTTATTTCTGCACGTGCGCCTTAATTTAGTCCCATTACGCTTTGCAAAGTGGATTAGCGCGCAGTCACAGAACTAAACCAAAGCATGTTTTTGTTCTAATTACTTGAAGATTCTGTTTTTTAGTCTTTTTGTTTGTCTTGTTTTTCTTTTCAATACTTCATTTCTATTTATTTATTTATTTGTTATTGCTTTAAACTTTGTACAAAAATGGTAGAACTTGAACCAACTGTATCAGATGTGGAGGCAAGGCTGCCTACGCCTCAGACAGCCGAAGAGTTTTCGTTTCCTATGACGCCATATTGTATTCAGCTAAAGTTTATGCAGCGATTATTCGATACTATAGAAGACTCCAAATTCGCTATATTCGAGAGTCCTACCGGGACAGGAAAATCTCTGAGCATCATATGCGGATCGCTTACATGGCTTGAGCAGCATAATGCACAGAGAATTAAAACAAAAGCCATGTCTGAAATTGATCATTTATCCAAGGCTAAAGACGATCGTCCTGACTGGGTCAAGGAATTCGAGCGCAAGCAGCATCTGTTAAAAGTAAACGAGGATGGGTTGCAGGCAGACGTGAAAGAGCGCAAGTACAATGCATGGGTGGATAGGACCAGGCGCAGGGAGGCTGCTGATATACGCAGTCGTAGGCTAGGTGCGTTTGGTGGAAATGGTATAAAATCTTTAGCAAAGGCTTTAACGGCTAGCACTAAGCGAAAAATGCAGGATGCTGATAACGGTATTGATAATGGTACCGACGATGAAATGATTGTTGACACTTATTTCAGCGATTCTGCAGTCGGTGGTTCTGGAGGACCTGGCAGAGCCGCCTTGGATAATGATGTAGATGATCCGGTGCAGTATTCCGATTCAGTGCGCAAATTGTTACAGAAAAGAGACGCGAATAAGCCGTATTATGACAGTGACTCTGATAGCGATATTCAATCCGACGACGCAATAGAGACTCCCGAAGAACCCAGCGTGACAAAGATATTCTATGCATCGCGGACCCATTCGCAGCTGCAGCAGTTTGTCAATGAAATCAAGCGCACTAGTTTCTCGACAAATTCAAGGATTAAATGCGTGACGTTGGGATCGCGCTGGCAGCTATGCACTAACGATGCTGTGCGCTCAAGCTGCCACTCAGTGCATACGCTAAATGAGCGCTGTTTGGAGATGCAGCAGAATTCCAAGAAAAAGCGGTGCTCTATGTTGCCCGTCCAGCATACGCCAATGCTTGATTATAAGGATTTAGTAGGCAGAGCCATTATGGACATAGAGGAGCTGGTCACCGAGGGACGCCGTTTGTCGGTCTGCGCATACTATGGCACTCGTAGCTCTGTCAACGCGGCACATGTAGTTGCGCTGCCTTACAACATGCTGCTTTCCAAGTCTGCTCGCCAGTCAATGGGCATATCCTTGAAAGACAATGTCGTTATTATTGACGAGGCGCATAACCTGGTTGATACCATTCTCTCTATACACTCGGTAAGCCTGGACAGCCGAACAGTGTCTACGTTGCTGGAAATTGTGCAAATGTATTTTTCAAAGTACTGGAAAAGACTAAAAGGCAGCAACACAGTCTATGTGAGACAGACGATTGCATTGCTCAAGGCGCTTAGCAAGTATATGGTGTCTTTGGTCAAATTGTCTGATGGCAAGGAAACAACAAGCGTTTTTTCAGTCAACGAGTTTTTGCATCAGGCTCATGCTGACCATTTCAACGTATTTAAGATTGACAGGTACTTGCGAGAAAGTAAGCTTGGACGGAAGCTAAACATGTTTGCTGACTATTGCAAGCAAAAAGCGGCTAAGGAAATGGATATTGCAGAGCCAAATGCAAAGCGAGGTCGAGATGCAAATAATGGTTCAAGCAGTGCTCAGCCACCGTCAAATTTAGCAGCTGTAGCGCCAGCAACTGCGGTTTCCATGTTTGAAACGTTTATGGAGAGCATAGGCAATCCCGAAAGAAGAGGCGCTCGGATGATAGTTCGGACTTTTACAGCTGGATCAGAATCAAGTTCTGAGGAACATACTGGTGTGGAGCTAAAGTACCTGTTGCTTGATCCATCAGAGACATTTGGAGTGATTTGCAAAGAGGCAAGAGCAGTGATTCTGGCTGGTGGCACAATGAAGCCAGCAAACGATGTTGTTGAGCAGCTTTTTCCCCGACCCAGTAAATTGAAGCCAAATGATAAACAGAGATTGCCCAAAGAAGCAGCAGTATCAGCAGCAAGGCTTGATCCTGAAAACGCGCAGCTGTTTGCCTGGGACCATGTAGTTGATCCCTCGCATGTGGCAGCTGTGGTGGTTTCCAGTGGACCGACAGGCCAGGAGCTGCGGTTTACTTTTCAGGACCAAAGCGACCTGCATCGGCTGCGCGAAGCTGGCAATGCGCTTGCTGCCCTGTGCAATGTTATCCCAGGCGGTGTGGTCGTGTTTTTCCCATCATACTCGCTCCTTGGTCGTATGAGCTCAGAGTGGAGAGCCAGCGGCATTATGCAGCGCATAGAACGCAAAAAGCCTGTTTTTGCTGAGAGCAACTTGCAAAAAGAGGCAGAGGTACAGGTAAACATTTTGGACCAATATACGGCTCAGGTACGCGAGCCTGGGTCCAATGGTGCGGTTCTGCTTAGCGTTGTCGGGGGCCGATTGAGTGAAGGGATCAATTTTAGCGACGATCTTGGCCGAGCTGTTGTGATGATTGGTGTGCCGTTTCCCAGCCTGAATTCGCCAGAGCTTGCTGAGCGACTAGCGAACTATGAGTCGTCAGCGAATATGGGCATAGCAGAAAAGGCCGATGCGAAGGCTGGCCAGATGGGGCCACGAGCGCGCGAGCTGTATGAGTCGCTGTGTATGCGCGCAGTAAACCAGTCCATTGGCCGGGCCATCCGTCACCAGCGCGATTATGCAGCTATTGTGTTTTTGGACTGTCGGTATGCCGATGCCAGAATCGCTAGCAAGTTGCCATCGTGGATTGTTTCGAGCTCTGCTAGCAAGAATCAGAGCGCTTCTTCGGTTGCTAAGCTGGCTTTTGGTCCTGCTCTCTCTCGAGTCGCCTCTTTTTTCAAGCAGGACTTTAATGCTTCATAATATGTTTTATTAATCAAAGCAGTAAATCGGGAGTTTTTTTAATTGTGCTTTTTATATATTTGATGCCATGTCCCAAAACGATTTATGTTTTAGAAACTCGTTACAATTTCTTTAACTTTTACATTGCATATGGACAAGTGATATGCTACAACGCGTCTTTACATTATTTTATTTAATGATTTCTCCTTATAAACTACTCAACTTGTAATGCATGCTTGCAAGCCAGAGTTTCCCAATGGTGCTATCAGACGAACACAAATGCGAGGGACTCGCAATAGCTCTTCAGAGACGCTTGGCTTGAGTGGCATTCTTAGCGACTCATCAGCCCACCCAATAGAATGCGCACTTTTTACAGCATATTATATCGATGAAGAGTGGCTGCTGAGCTATATCAACTCCAGGGCTAAAATAACTTTAATAGCGCACAACTATGTAAACACAGGGTCAGGTCACAGCAGCGACAAAAGAATTACCAGAGTCTTTCCAGAGTTGCCTAGGGAAGACTTTCAGATTATGCATACGAAGATTATGCTAATCTACTATAGATGTCATCTACGGTTTGTGGTTCTGACGGGAAACCTTGTCAAGGAAGAGTGGACAGTGATGCAAAATGCTGTTTTTATCCAGGACTTTAAAAAAGACGATTCTATTTTTTTTCCTGCAAACGAGTTTAGCAAGTCTCTGGCCTATGCATTGCACGACATAAGTGCGCCTGCTGAGATTATAGCCATGATGAATGGTGTTGACTTTTCCATGGCCTCTGCGCGTATCGTTACTTCTGTGCCCACTGGCGGATCCAGAAAGCAAAGAAATATGGACGAGTATGGAATGGAGAGACTGGCAACTATTGTTAGAGACATGGAAATTGATAAGCAGAATGCTGGTGTCTCGAAGCAAAACATTGCTGAATTTGTGCCTAATGCCCGGCTTTATTGCACTGGCTCGTCCCTGGGACCTGTAGATAACCGTTGGCTATGTGATATGTATTTGAGCGCCCATGGCATTAACCATTCTCATTGCAAGCATCCTGTGGGTCCAGCTATTTTGCCTTGGGAACTTATAGATATCGGCATAGCGTTTCACACGCAGACTCAAGTTGACAAGTGTAGATACAGCGATGTGGGTAAAGAGCATATATACATGAAAAGCAAGGACTATTTTAGCAGCGATTTTCCTAAAAACTCGCTAGTCTATTTGCAGCCTCAAGTTGCAAAGACGCTTGTACATGCAAAGGCTATTTTAGCTAGATTTGGAGAGCAGCAGCGCAAAGGCTGGATGTATCTGGGAAGTCATAATTTTACTCCGGCTGCATGGGGAAGATTGAGCGTTGGCAGAGATTCTAGAAGTGATTCGTACTTTAATAACTACGAGCTAGGTGTGGTTTTTGACGATGTTGTATTTATGTCCACTGGAAAGAGCTCAGAAACAGATGTGTTTTGGAAAGGAAAAAAGATCGCTTTGCCATTCAAGTATATATGGGAGCCGTACAAGCGAGATGACATACCATATTTAAATGAAGGAACCAGCAAAAAAGTAGATGGTGATTTTAATAATATACTAAAATAAAAAAACATGTTCAAAATTTTTTTGAATTAATAAGAACAGCCTTGAAAAAAAACGATCATTTAGGTAAAACTTGGTGTAGGAATCCAACGCTCTTCGGTTGTGGAGGATGATGTTGAATATAGAAGCGATGAAGAAGTTGGAGCCTGACTGCTCTCGCCATCAGTATCGACATCGATCAAATTGATAATATCGGATATGTCAGTTAAGCTTGTAAGGCTATCAAATTCTCTACTACTTGTCAATGCCTTTGTCGCTGCATGCTTAGTGGTGTTGCTACTTCTGCTGCAGCTAACGTCTGTAGCTCCCTTTGCATTTACATGATTGGAACTTTGACCGCTAACTGTTATCTTGTCCACAAATGACGTGACATCTGGATCGGTGGTTGGGATAGGCAATACATATTTAGTACTAACGGAATCGCTGGTTGGCAAAAGTTTGGCTCCTTTTTGGTTACCTTTTATCACTGTCTTGCTGGATATCGACCGATCACTAGCTGAGCTAATTTCAAATAAATGCGTAAAGCAACTGGTGCTCATTTCTGAGCTAGATCCAGAAACAGTAATCCGATTCATAATTGAATAAACGTCAGAATTTGTAGTCGGCACAGGCTCAACATGCGAAAAACCATTTTTACGATTGACTGGCTGGTTGTTGTTAGGCTTTGCATTGCTTTTGTCGCTGCTGCTAGTTGCTTTGGGTACAGCAATTAAGTCCAAGATAGAGTCCACATCAAGGCTAGCACTAGGTAAAGTGTTAGAACTTGTAGTACTGGTTTTACTTGCAGTTGCTTGTACTGAATACATGGTCGTGCTGCCCCGATGCACATTTCTTGTGGTACCACTATTTCCATCATTGCCAATGACTGTAATTCTGCTCATAATAGACGCGACTACTGGGTCGGTCATGGGAATAGGCTCTATTGTTGGAGAATTATCACTGTTGGCATTATCTTCTGCTTTAGTGGATAGCACTGTTCCTGGAGTTGTCTGTGTATGTGCGTTTCTCGAAGTATCAGATGTTGATAAAGCAGCAGCTGAAGTTGGAGTATCTGTTTGTCCCTTTATTCTAATTTGTCCCATGATAGAGCTAGCAAGAGCCGCTTCGTCATCTAGGCGACGATATAAATCTGCAAAAGTGACTTGTGAAAGACTGCCAGCAGCCAGTAATAGCATCAAAAACATATACAAAAAAGATATTTTAGCCAGCATCTTTTATATTCTGTTTCAAAATAGGATAAAAATAATAATACAGAAAAAATAAAAGTATATTCTATATAGTACGAGAAATCAATAAACTACAAAAAGGAGGAGAAAACATGCCCAAATAAAAACCAATTGCAAATACAAAAACAACAAAGTGTCACATCTGGAAACACTTTATCTATTTTAAAAAGTATTATCATAAAAAGAAAAAAAAGGAGACAATAGTCATTAAAATAAAAAATAAAAGAAATAAAAAAGGATATCTATTCTAAATAGTGGGCAAGTCATACAATAAATAGGACAATAAGCGTTTGCCATTTCCATTTTCTTTTTATTATAAAATAATTTTCCTTTCTAAGACATCTTTTTAAATATTACAGATTAATGTCAGTGTATAGAAAATTAAGATTACAAGGCTAATGCTAATCTATGCAAATAATATATTAAAAGTAAAAAAGTGTTTTTAACAGGCTTTTTAAATTTTAGCTTTTTTTTACAATGTCGGTAAATTTTGTTAAGTTAATTGAATTTAGTATCTAAAAAAGTTTTTTGTTGGCTTTTCTACTGATCTTTTCTTTGAAATGGGTTTTTGTTTGCACAATCCTTTTAAAAAATTATTTTACATAAAGCCGCAGCAGTTCTTTAAACAATTAGTTTGGCAAATATAAAGAAATCAACAAAAGCAAAAAAAGGGGTGACTTTATTAATAAATAACGGCTACGGCATTAATTTTTTTTAAGTAGGTTTGAAAAAAATAACTAAAAAGGCTAAAGTAATACTTTGTTTTAAAGAAAATAAAAAACTCTACAATTTTTTCAAAGCATTTGTTTTTTAATGTAAGCTTTTATTAATGAGAATTGTGCAGTCAAGAAGCAATTTTTAATTCCAAATGGTATAAAAATCCAATGAAAAGAGGAGATATCAAATACTTTGCCAATTTATAATTCCACAGTTTTTCTACTTCCCAAGCAATCTTTTAAGCAGATAATTATAATTTAAATATTTTAAAAGTACTAAATTAGTAGCCATGCCAGGTAAATTAAATGAAGGGTTTGAAAATAATAATGGCAGGTATACACTTTATGTTTTTGGTGATCAAATAAGCAATGAACAGATTGGGTATTTTTTAGAAGATTATATACCTAAGGTATATCATAAAAATGTGTCTGAGATAACACGCACTAGCTATTACCAAAATAGAGGGTATGAAGCTAAATTTAAACTAGTTGGAGAAAGAAATGAAAGATCCATATCCTTTCAAGTTGGTTATTATTAAAACTTATTTTGTTTATTCAAAAATTAGTTTGTACTTACGCAATAGGTTTAGCAAAGTAGTTTTTTTTAATAAATTCTAATAAGTTTATTTACAAAATTTATTTTAAAGATGACACAACTTTATTAATGTAAGCCAATTGCAGTTTTATAAATGTAAATTTAAAAGAAAAATTTTTAAAAGACTTTTTTTCTAAAAAAAAAAAAAGCAAGTGTAATTTTTTGTTTAAAAGAATAAATCTTACAAAATTATTTTCAAGGAATCTGGTTTTAACATAAAAAACAATTTATTTGTCTTTTTAATTGTTTTTCTTAAAAAAATAATAGCAAAGCTTTTTGTAAAAAAAAAGCTTTGATGAACAATTGAGTAGCAATTTTTTTTTTCAGAATTGTATAAAAGGACAAAAATATTCCAAGTACTTCATTTTTTTAATAAAAAGTTCCATCGTTTTTTACTTTTCTTTCAACCAATATTTTTTACTTGATTTACCGGTTTTTTGCATTTATAATAGCCATGCCGAGTGTATCAAAGCAGGGGTTTACAATAATTGATAACAAACTTACACTTTGCATTGAAAATACTACTGTTGATTTAGATACGGTTGAAGAATATTTCAAGCAATATATGGCTGAAAGAGGAATACAAAACGTTAGAGTAGATGGTTATCACCAAGCACCTGGAACTGATAATCATAAAATTATTTATAGTATTCCAGAACAAGAATATATACTTGAATGTTTTAGATTATTTAAACCACAAGTTCAAGAATAGAAACTAAATATTTTACTAACAGCAATAACAAAGGTATAGCCAATACAAAGTAAACGCAAAGTGTTTGTTAAAATATAATTTAACGTATGTTTGTTGAAAAGCTACGGGTACAATAAAAATATGACAGACATTTTTCCATAGTTTTATTTTAAATTTTCTATTTTAAATATAACCATATTATTGTTAGATTTTTGTAGGTCATATCTAGTTTAGAAAAACAATTAATTAAGCAAGTTGGCTAAAATTGGCAAAAACCAAATTAAGTAAATTAAATAATGTTTTATTGCATTTTATTAAGGCTTTTTTTCTAAAAATTAGTTTGTATTTTGCACAAAAGAAATAGTAAAAGTAGCCTTTAAAGAAAAGTTTATAAATAAATTTAACAGGAAAAAAGGCTTGTAAATTTTTTTTTTAGTTACAAAAAAAATATTTTACAGTTTTCAATAAATATTCCTTAAAGTGAAAGTTTGCTGAATTGAAAAAAAAACACACAGTTGAAAAAATTGTATTTGTATGGAATGGTATAAAAAAACTAAAAAAGACAAAATTTAAAGTACTGATTTCTTTTATAATTCCAAGCTTTTTCTTCATTTTTCTTTATAAACTTTTATATTTTTTTTGCAATTAATTTTTTTAAGTTATTTCAACAGATAAAGTTTTATAGTAGCCATGGTATTTGTATTTAGTGAAGGATTTTTAAATAAAGACGGCCAGTATACAGTCTGGCTAAATAAGAGTGCACTTAACGCTAGTACGGTTGAGCTTTATTCTAAAAGCTATATGTTTAATCGAGGAATACAAGGTGTAACTGTAGATGGTTATGTTCGCGACCCTAATAACCAGAATCATATGGTTTGTTATAAAGTTCCCGGAGAAGGATATAGTCAAATTGTTTATTTTACAGTTGAACGACATAGAAGATAGAAAAATTTGGGATGATTGTTTCTAGGAATAAGCTATAAATAAATAAATAGAATGGAATTACAGTTTTTTATAAAAAAAACTGATAGTAGCAATTGGTGTCTGATAAACATTCCTTTTTTCTTAGTTTTTGTTTTATTTACAATTAATATTAACTTAGTTCTTGAAATAAAAACAGATAGGATAAGGGGGAAAAATAAATTGTGAAGCATTGTTTTTCGATTTAATACCACTTTTTCCAAAAGAAAACCCACAAAAACGCAAGAGAATCAGAATCAAAGATACCTCTAATTTTTATTCCGACATATCCATTTCTTTTAGAATACCATTACTTCCATTTTACAAGGCTCCTTTTAATCAAATTATTTATAATATGAGCAGGCTGGATAACTACCGTAGCGACGACGATATCACGAAAAAGCAGCTGGAAGAGTTTGATACACTGGTAGACGACGGCGTAATCAGTATATCTGACAGCGACAGTGAACCCGAACAAACAAGCAATACCCGCGAACCAAAAGCACCAGCCTCCACTTTACCATATCCCGATGGCACGGTGAGATTGACCAGAATAGTGGATTCACCAGCAATAGATACAATGACACTGAGCGATTTGGTGCAGAAACACACAGTGAAGAAAGCCTTAGTGACCACGTTTGTTCTGGACATCGACTGGCTTCTGGCGCATTTCAATAAACAAACCAAGATAGTGATTGTTGCGCATTATAATCCCAAGGTAGAGACGCCAGGTGTGTACCAGATGGACGGGGGCCGGGTGACGATTATCAGACCGGATTACAGCGGGCTGCAGCGACCGATTATGCATAGTAAACTGATGCTGCTGTTTTACCCAGGGTATGTGCGGTTCGTCGCGTCTTCTGCCAATCTGTTTAGTGTGGATTGGACGGTACTGCAGAATATCCTGTTTATCCAGGACTTTCCCCTTTTAGAACAAGAAACCCAGGGGGTTGTCAAGTCGAGGTTTGGCAGCGAATTAAAGGGTGCGTTGAGAGACCTGAGTGTGCCCGAGCAAGTAGTGGGACTTATGGACCAGGTGGATTTTCGTAAAGCCAAAGCGCACATAATCACATCGGTGCCAAGCAAACTCGACAATAATAGGAAACATAGTGGGAAATACGGCGTTGCCAGGCTACATGAGGTCTGCAAGAAAATCAAAGACAAACTGGATCCCCTGGAGACCACCAGTTGGTTCAACAGTACCTTGTATTGCTACGGATCGTCGATGGGCAAACTTACGTTTACTTATCTCCGGGACTTTTATCTCTGCGCCTTAGGCACCACTCATATGGAGTACCGAAGACACAAGGGGCTGGATACCCTGCCCTCAGTGCTAGCACAGAACGTCAACGTGGGGTTCCACACGCAGGACCAGGGCAATCAGAACCGGTTCGGCAGCGTACCGAGAGAATGCATCAAGTTCCATTCCGCTTACTATTTCGACGAAAACTATGCATCCTCCAGGCTACACAAAATCACGCCCTCTGTGGACAAAACCCTGGTACATGCCAAAGCGGTTTTGGCGAGATATGGCGAGAGTGGCAGTAAGGGTTGGATGTACCTTGGTAGCCATAATTTTACGCCTGGTGCCTGGGGCTATGCGAGTTTGTTGGACCAGAGTGTGCGGATCAGATTTTTGAATAACTTTGAGTTTGGCATAGTGCTAACTGATGTTTGTTTTGAATCGATGTTTGGCAGAGACTCGGTTTTGTGGAATGGAGCAAAGGTGTCGTTGCCCTTTAAGCTCAAGTGGGAGCCATACGGCCAGATGGATCTGCCCTGCATGAACATGGAATAAGAACGAGATATTTCCCAAAAGTGGTAAAGAGTTCACGTGGCCAATAAATGGAAACTTGCAATTAGGTCTTTTTGGGGGGCCAACACGCAAGAAAGTTTGTTTTCTTTTCTCTTCTTTTTACTGTTGAATTTGAAATTGTATCACGATTTGTATTGGCTATGTCAAGGCAGCCGTCAGCACGAGATCTTTTGCGGAAATCGCGCGAACAGAAAAAGCTACAACAACAACAGAAGCAACAACAAAAACAACAACAACAACAAAGGGGAGGACAGAAAAGATATAGGGAGCAGCAACCGGAGCCCGACTACGAAACACAGGCCACAAAAGGTGTCACGAATCTGCAGATCACCCAGCAAGCCCTTAGCACTCAGCACAAGCGGCAGAAACCAGCAGAAACCAGTGAGAGCTCTGATGCCATAGTGAGTTTGCTCGGCAGCTATGGCGAACAGCCGTCTGATAGCGAGCAGCAATCGTTGGACAATACTGAGGATGGCGGTGGATTGCCAGCTGGGTTTTTCGACAATGGCATAGAGCCCACACACGATGAAAAAAGCAGCGGTGAAGAACAAGAAAAAGAAGAAAAAGACGAAGAGATGGAGGTGGAGGTAGAGAAAATAGAGGAGCAGGACGATTTGGACAGTCGGCTTCGGGCGTTTGAAAGCGAGGTGTCTCAGCTTGAGACAAATAAGCTGGAAACGCCGTTAGATAATAACACAGGAGACAATAAGCCAGACAGCGCTGATGCGAAAGATGCACGGGATGCGTGGGCAGATAGAGTGCACAGGCTAGCAGAGCTCAAGAACCAGATCATAACGCAGCTACAAGCACCCGAGCCACCCACAAACAGCAGCGACAAACCAGATCCCATGCCCTCCTCCGAAGAATCCTCATCAGACAGCGACATCGACCTGACAATTCTGACCGACTGGCGCAAAAGCGGCATCACCCAGTAAATGCATTAATCCTATAAATATATATTTTAATTAATACGCAGAACGTAAAAGATCAACAGACAGTGTGTCGGGTATAGGATCACGACGCAACGCGGCATCGGCCAGATGCATGATAAGGTTGAATTCACCAGGGCCGAATTTCCCATTGAGGTTACGGTCGGCCAGCGCCCAGATCCTGCGCATCTGGTCGTCGGGCAATCGGCAGCGCACCACTACTGCGTGGACCTGGTCGGTGGTCAGGTATCCTTTGCGCCCGGATTCCTTGTCTAGGCGCTTGAACAGGTGCGAGTATCGCTGTAGCGCATCTTGTGGGATTGCGTCGATGGGGTTGCCAGATGATGAATTTGCTGGTAGCTGGTACCCCGGGTGGTTCTGCGTGAGCACGGGCTGGCGGCTGACATACGACAGCTGCTTCTTGGCTGGTGGTGCTGCTGCTGCTGGTCGGGTTTTAATGCTGCCGTTGCCCTGCATATGCCGCGCAGAAGTCAGCGGGATCGCAGCAACAGACTGCACAGACGAAAGTGCCGGTGGGGGCGATACCGCTGATGACTGCAGGCTGCTCATACTGCTGCTGTTGTTCCGGATGGCTCGACTCGGCTCGAAGCTATCCTCGAAACCCAAGCCGTTGAGCTTGGAGATCAGCGAACGCGGCAGCGGCTGGATGTTCTCGACCACTGGCTGCACCTGCGACGCCTGCGCCAAACCCGCTTGTCTACTGGGATTAGACGGAAGTCTCGGCGCATCGTTCTCCAACGCCGGGTTGTTCCCCGTCGAAGCAATGCTGGGCGTTCGCACCGGTACTGGCGGTTTGCCTGTGGCTACTGGGGGCTTTGTAGCCTGAAACACCGGCTTAGTGGAAATTGGTGGCCTGGTGCCTGGCAAATCTTTGCGGCTGGTGATTTGAACTGTCTGGCCTGCAGAAACTTTTGGTGCTACTTTCTTGATTCCATGCCGGGCTTCCCAGTCCAACGCTGCCTCGCGCTCCCTCTGCATCCTCTCCTCCGCATCCCCAGCGCCCACCACCACCGCTGTTGGCTTAGGCGGCACCACTGGTTTCCCGCTATTCACTCTTGCTGTTACTGCTGGCTTGGCGCTAATCGGTGGTCTCGGAGGTGCCACTGTTTTTGTAGTTGCTGCTGCTGCTGCCGCTGCTGACGATGTGCGTGCAAGCACTGCCGGCGACTTCACAGGCACTGGTGGCGGCATATGTGCCTGTGCGAACTGTTCTAGGCGGATCGTCGATGAGAGCAGCCCCTTGCTTTGTAATGTCTGTAGGAACCGCAGGTCGTCGCCAGTCTCTGGCTGAAGCTCTGTGTAGACTACGGGAAACAAGCCGCGGTCGCCTGTGCGGCTGACAGTGCCGGTCAGCCAGCCGTCCTCTGCTGAATCGCTTATGTCTGTCAGTGTGTCTGATGCGTCAAACGTTATTTCGCCCGCGTTTTCTGCTATACACGCGTAAATTGCTTTGGCACGCATTCTTTAAGACTTTTATTTTTAAAAGAGAAAGAAAAGAAACAACAAATATAGATTGTAAAGTATGATTTGTGTATGTTGAAAATTGTGTGTGGAAAATAAAATGCAAAACAAAAAAAAGAAAGCGAAAAAAAGTTTTGCTTTTTGTGTGAGTAAATGACGTGTTTATTTTTGGATCATTTCTTATTATCTTTAAAATATATATATACTTTCTTTTCATTTTCCACCCCACATCCCAACTGCGCAAAAGCACCAACTGGTTTTCTTTAATCGGTGATCGATAAAATAGAA
>JANBOH010000350.1:0-15121 GCA_027478445.1 Coemansia asiatica | reverse complement strand
GCTTTACAAAAAGTTTAAATGGATATTTTGTAATTAATTTCATATTAGCGATTTTATCAAATTAATCACAGAGCACTTTTGAGCAGAAATCACCCAAAAAATCATTCACACATATTTTCATTTATTTTTACTTTTTAATGTTTTCAAAAGGTCAATTTAGACTTTATGCGTAGATTTCTTCACTCCTGTTTGTTCACTTTCGGTCAGCAAATTAGACAGAGCAAAGAGCGGCTATATAAAACGATGGACTATGAGAGCTGGACAAAGGAAGCGCTGATCGAGCGTTTGCGCAGACTAGAGCAGTCAGAAAACCAACAACAGCCCGCAGAGAAATTAGCAGAAGAGCACCGGAGCAAAAAACGGCGTAACACAGAGTTTGACTTTAGTCGGTTTCCGCAGCGCAAGATAGCGCTAAAGTTCAGCTACTTTGGATGGCCGTACCACGGGCTGGCGCGGCAGGGCAACGCGCTGGGCAGTGAGGACAAAAGGCATATCGAGGAGCAGTACCCGACTGTGGAGGGCGAGCTGTTCCGGGCGCTGGCGCATTGCAAGTTGATTGAGAGCGAGGCCACGTGCGGGTACTCGCGGTGCGGGCGCACGGACCGTGGAGTCAGCAGCTTTGGGCAGGTGGTGGCGCTGTATGTGCGGTCGAGCGGGAAATACGTGGACAGCGACGATGATGTAGCGCTGTTGGGTACAGTTACGCAGAGCGCGCAGAACGACGGGCGACGAGTCCTGCTGCCTTCTGCGGAGCGCGAGCTGCCGTACGTCAGCATGCTGAACAAGAGTCTGCCTTCTGAGATCCGCGTGCTTGCGTGGTCGCCGGTAGCCGAGGACTTTGACGCGCGGTTTTCGTGCAAAGCACGCTTCTACCGCTACTTCTTCAGCGAGGCCGGGCTGGATATCGCGGCGATGCGCAATGCAGCTGTGCGCTACAAGGGCACGCACGATTTCCGCAACTTTTGTCGGCTGGATCCAGCGAAGCAGATCAGCAACTTTGAGCGCACCGTGTTGGACGTGGACATCACAGGGGTGCCACGGAGCGTGGAGTTTATTGGGGACGGCAGCCATGCGGAGGGCCGGTGGTGGCAGCTGGAGCTGCGTGGCACGGCGTTCCTGTGGCACCAGGTGCGCTGCATGATGGCGATTCTGTTTCTCGTGGGCCAGCATCTGGAGACGCCCGATATAGTTGATCGGCTGATGGACGTTGCTACGCTGGATGGCAAGCCCGAGTACGAGATGGCGTCGGATTTGCCGCTTGTTTTGGCTGACTGCACGTTCGACGAGAAAGACGTTTCGTGGATCTACGTGCGCGACGGATCGCGCGACTATGGCAACATGACGGTGCTGGACCGCTCGATCTTGCGCGAGTGGGGCCAGATCTCGACCAGGGCGGTGGTTGCGGGCGCGCTGCTGCAGACGCTGCGGTCCACGCAGATCCCTGCGACAGACGATGTGTCGGAAGGCAGAGCGACGGCTTCGTGGGCTGACTGCCGTGAGCGCCTGGCCAATAGCGAGTTGCCGGGCGGCGCGTTTTCGCGGCTTGGCGGAGGAACGGTCAAGCATGTGCGCAAATACGTGCCGATTCTGAACCGCAAGCGCGCCGAGCCGGTCGATGTGCGCAACAGGGCGTGGCTAGAGCGCAAGGGTGCTTCTCGAAACAAGCGGCGGCATGAAGAAGCCGGAGACAAAGAAGAAGCGTAGTTTTCAGTTGGCTCAATAAAATCTCCGCTTGGCGGAATCGCATTTAGCGCACTGTGAAAAGATGTCCTTGCAATGCACACCCAATATTCGCCGCATTATCTTTTTCAACTTTTTATTTTGCTCGATGCATGTGGGAATCAAAGACACAGCAAAGAGATACTAGGCCTCCTTTTCTTCTCTCTCTCTCTCTCTCTATCTCTCTCTCTAAATCCTTTTCTACCCCTACCTATTGCTTGTAAGCAGATATTTTAAAATCATGAGCGACAACTCCTCGTCTTCGTACACGGTGTTTACCGGCAAGCGCGTGCTGCTCGACTCGGCGTCGCAGGTGGGCCCAGCCACGATCTTTGTCGACGCAGCGGGCAAGGTCGCGCGCATCGACGCGTCGTACAACCCAGCGGGTGCAGCATTGGATGCGGGCGACAAGCTCCTGATGCCGGGTATCGTCGACGGCCACGTGCACATCAACCAGCCCGGGCGCACGCAATGGGAGGGCGTGGTCACAGCGTCGCACTCGGCAGCGGCGGGCGGCGTCACAACAATAATCGACATGCCGCTCAACTGCATCCCGTCGACGGTGACCGTGGACGCGTACGAAGAGAAGCGCGAGAGCTTCCGCGATGGCATGTGGGTCGACGTGGGTACGTGGGGCGGCGTGGTACCGGGCAACGCGCAGGACCTTGGGGGAATGCTGGATGCGGGTGCGCGTGGGTTCAAGTGCTTTTTGTGTGAAAGCGGCGTCGACGAGTTCCCGCCTGTCAACGAGGAGCAGCTGCGGGAGGCCATGCAGGAGCTGAAGAAGAAGAACGGGCTGATCATGTTCCATGCCGAGATGGACACGGGCGCCCAAGTGGATGGGGAAAGCGACCCCACCGAGTACAATACTTTTCTGGGCTCGCGGCCGCCCACCATGGAGGTCAAGGCCATCGACCTGGTCATCGAGATGTGCCGCGAGTTTGCGCCGCACGTGCCCTGCCACATCGTGCACCTCTCTGCTGCCGACGCACTGCCCGCGATTCGCGCTGCCAAGGCCGAGGGTCTGCCGCTGACAGTCGAGACGTGCTTCCACTACTTGACGATCAATGCTGAGGATGTGCCGGCGCGTAGCACTGAGTACAAGTGCTGCCCGCCGATCCGCAGCAAGGCTAACCGCGATCAGCTGTGGCAGGCCGTGTTGGACGGCACCATTGATTTTGTCGTGTCCGATCACTCGCCGTGCACGCCTGATCTCAAGCTGCACCCGTGCTGTGGCGGCAACATCCCCGTATCGGCTGTCGAGGGCGACTTTGTCAAGGCGTGGGGCGGCATCGCGTCCGTGGGCATCGGCCTGCCGCTGCTGTGGACGGAGGGCCGGAGCCGCGGTCTGACTTTCCAGGATATCGTGCGGCTGATCTGCGAGCGCACCGCTGTGCATTCGGGCCTGCGCGACCGCAAGGGCCGCATTGCCGTTGGAATGGACGCTGACTTTGTGGTCTGGGCGCCTGAGCAGGAAAACTGCATCACCGCTGACAAGCTCCATTTCCGCAACAAGCTCACGCCCTACCAGGAGCGCGCCTGCGTCGGTCTTGTCCACCAGACCGTTGTGCGTGGTACCACTGTCTACGACATCTCCAACCAAGACAAGTTCTCTGCCGAGCCGCACGGCCAGTGGCTCGACACGCCGATCACGCCTAGAGATTGAATTGAATTAAATAAACAATAAAACTTACCAGTCCACGTTATTCTATTTCTGCCGCTTGATTTTACCATACAAGCGCTTTTCCACCCCAACTTTTTCCACTTTCAATTCATAAAAATTACAATTTAACACACTCTTTTATTTCCACCTTCCCCCGCTCCCACCGCTTACATTTATTTTTTCAGATGGTCCTTAATGAGCTCGGCGCGCGTATCAACAGCGCACTGCACGCGCTATCCAAAGAGCCAGTAATCGACGAAAAAGCCGTCGATGCGCTTCTCCGCGAAATCTGCACTGCCCTCCTCGAATCAGATGTGAACGTCCGCCTGGTACAGCAGCTGCGCCAAAACGTGCGCAAACGTATCAACATGGACGAGCTATCCGCGAGCGCCAACAAGCGCAAGGTAATCCAGACGGCGGTCTTCGACGAGCTCTGCACCCTGGTGGACCCCGGCGTGCAGCCCTGGGTTCCGCGCAAGGGCAAGCAGAACGTTGTTATGTTTGTCGGCTTGCAAGGGAGCGGTAAGACCACGTCGTGTACCAAGTTGGCTGCTTATTATAAGCGCAAGGGGATGAAGGTCGGGTTGGTGTGTGCGGATACTTTTCGTGCGGGTGCGTTTGACCAGCTTAGGCAGAACGCGTCCAGGGCGCATATTCCCTACTATGGTAGTTATACGGAGGCGGATCCGGTGCTGATTGCCATGGAGGGCGTGAAGCAGTTTAAGAAAGACAAGTTTGATCTGATTATCGTCGATACTAGTGGCAGACATAAGCAGGAGATGGAATTGTTTGCTGAGATGCAGCAGATTGCTAAGGCTGTGAGGCCTGATAATACTGTGTTTGTTATGGACGGGACTATTGGGCAGGCTGCTGACTCGCAGGCCAGGGCGTTCAAGGAAACCGTTGATATCGGTTCTATCATTATTACCAAGATGGACGGCCATGCCAAGGGCGGCGGTGCTATCAGCGCGGTCGCAGCCACTGGCAGCCCGATCATCTTTATCGGTACCGGCGAGCACATGCACGATTTGGATAAGTTTTCTGCTAGGCCGTTTGTCAGCAAGATGCTGGGCATGGGCGATATCTCCGGGCTTGTAGAGACCGTGCAGGACCTGCAGCTGGACAAAAACGAAGATATGATCAAGAACCTGGCCAAGGGCGTGTTTACCCTCAAGGATATGCGCGACCAGCTGCAGAGTATTTTGAAGATGGGTCCGCTGAGTAAAATCATGGGCATGATGCCCGGTATGTCGCCCGACATGATGCAGGGGTTTGATGCCGAAGAGGGCACTCGTCGTCTGCGCAGCTACATGTGTATCTTTGACAGTATGACGGAGAACGAGCTTACCAGCGACGGCAAGCTCTTCGATGACGAAAATAGGCTCAAGCGGGTGGCCAGGGGCTCGGGTGTGCGGCCCGTGGATGTGCAGGCGCTTTTGCATCAGCATCGTCAGTTTGGTCAGATCGTCAAGAAGATGGGCGGGCCGGAGGGTATGCTGAGCAAGATGAATCCCGCTATGATGCAGCAGATGGCTAAGAATCCTGGTGCTATGAATCCTAACATGCTCAAGCAGATGGGCGGTATGGGTGGAATGCAGAAGATGATCCAGCAGATGGGCGGAATGAGCGGTGTTCAGAATATGATGAAGCAGATGATGGGTGGTGGTGATGGCCCCGGTGGTGGCGGCCTTGGCAATATGCAGGAGATGATGTCCCAGATGATGGGCGGCATGGGCGGCATGGGTGGCTTTGGCGGTGGTGGCCGTCGGTAGATGTTTTAACTTTGTTTTTTTTTGGTTTATACTAAATAAATGTGTTTGTAAGACAAATTAGGTTGTAATTTAATCATACAACTGATCAAATAATCACGGTAATTTTTTATTTTATTGTAATTTTTTTTTGGCCCAAGACGAATCAAGAAAAAAAATATATATGTATATATCTATAGAGACCTCTTCTTGTTGACCCTGTATTGACTGTTTTTTTTTCAATTACTTTTTTTATATAATTATTATTAACCTCATTTTATTCATAGTCTGGCAACCATGTCTGATAACCACCGCTCGCACACGATTTTGCCCTCGGAAATCAAAAACAAGCACAAGCGCGAAGAGGTTCTTCTGAAGCAGAAAAAGGCCAAGGCAAAGGCCAACTTGAAGCGGCGCATCGAGAGAAAGAAGGAGGAGGAGGCAAATCCCGAGCTACGTGAAGCGCGCCTGCGCGAAAACATTCCAGCAACCCAGGAAAACACGCGCGAGTTTGACGAAGCCGTGGTGCAAGAAGCCGACGAGGAAGTGGCACAGGAGGAGGAGGAAGACGAGTTTGCACAGTATTTCAATGGCCAGGCGCCCAAGGTACTGATAACAACGACGCCGAAAGCGGGCAAAAAGACCGTGGGCTTTGTCAAAGAGCTCTTATCGGTGATCCCTAACCTGGAGTATATAAAGAGAAACAAGGCGTTTGCTCTGCAAAAGATCATGGAGTTTTGCAAGAACCGCGAGTATACGGATGTTATTGTTGTTACTGAGGACCATAAGGAGCCGACGCATCTGACGCTGATCCATCTGCCTGAGGGCCCCACGGCGCACTTTAGATTGACTCGGGCTATGGGTGGCAACGAGATATCCGGCCATGGTCGCTCGACATCGCATTTTCCTGAGCTGATTCTCAACCGATTCAGCACTCGGCTGGGCCATACGATTGGCCGTATGTTTGCAGCGCTGTTCCCGCAAGTGCCCGAGTTTCAGGGAAGACAAGCAGTCACGTTCCATAACCAGCGTGACTATATCTTTTTCCGCAGACACCGCTATGTGTTCAAGAGCGGCGAAAGAGTCGATTTGCAGGAAATCGGTCCCCGGTTCACGCTCAAGCTCAGATGGCTGCAGAAGGGCCTGTATGACCCGACCAACGGCGAGTATGAATGGATCTACAAGGCGGATCTTGAGACAAGTCGCCGGAGAGTTTTCCTTTAGGTTTTTTTTTTGTCAATAAATCCCTTCCTATTTGCAATCCCTAGGCCGTAAATTGTTTCAGACAAAGCAATTTATCAATTATTTTTGTGTGCCTGCTTTAATATGCATGGGGTTGTGGCCCCAAATCGGCAACCCGCATCATCACCCACCCCCATTAATTTTTTATTTCTTTTTTTTTTTCTGGTCGTCATCAAAGACTTTGTCTTTGGTTCGTCGCGATTTTCTCAAAGGGAAGAAAAAAGAAATCACAGACGCGCTTTCGAAAACATGGAAGGTTGTTTTTGTCAGATTCCATTTTCTTCTTTTTCTTTTTACTTTTTCCTCGTTTAATAAATATTATTCTCTTTTAGCTCTTTTTCTTTTCTTTTTCCCCTCTTACCCTCTTTTCAAGAAAATAAATAATTTGGAACATAGACGATATATATTTTTTATAGGAGCAACAAAGGGACATACGCGTGAATTCGGCATATACTTTATTTGGGTTTTTTTTATTGGGTCGGTCCATACTCAATTTATTTTTCATTTATTTGTGATTTCCAATTGACTCTGGTTTTGAAAAGAAAGCCGCATATAAAAACATTTTTTTTATCAAGAAACAATCATTTCTTTGTATCCCAAGTTCATTTTTTCTTTTGCTAAAGAATAGAGGCGCGTGGTGTGGCCAAATTATAAGTAACTGGGTTCTGCTTTCTAAGAGGTGTAATTTGCTCAATTTGTCCTTTTTCAATTTTAAATATTTTATTTCTCAATCCTTTTCTTTAAATCCTATATATTTCTTCTTTTTTATATACCTTCTTTTGTACTTACTTGTATTATCTTTTTTTATACTCTAGTTTTAAGGGGAAAAAAGAGGCTTGATCAAAGAGCGAAGCTACTTTTTACATATCAACAGGTGAGTTTATCATGTTTTTTCTTTTTCCCCCCCAAAGCATTTTATTTTGTTGGCATTAGAAGTCTTTTTGATTGAGGAGATGTTGTGTAAGACGTGGTGTACATAAAAGGGTGAGAAAGCAAGGTGGTAAATAGCGCAGACAAAAGCGATAATTGGGTACGCACTAAAGAAAAAACAAACAAACAACTTGTGAGAGACCACCGCCCGAAATTATCGCTCCACACTGCCCGCCCATCACAAAGCAAAGCAGCCAGCCTCTCCCGCCTGGCATTTTTCACTTTTTCACTTTTTCACTTTTTCACTTTTGCATTGTCTGCATTTATGCTGCCGAATCCCCCTGCTTTCTGTGCCATTTTTCCCTTATAAACAATTTTCCCCTGGTTGATTAGAAGATATTATTGTTTTGTTTGCACCTCTCCTCTTCATTTTTTAATGTAGAGACCAATCTGTTTTCGTTATTCTTTCCTTTCCTTTTCTTGTTTTTTATTTGTTTTTTTTTTTCGAAAATATTAACTTACATTTATTTTACTTTTTTTCCCTCTAGCCTCATTGAGTCTTAGTCCTAGTCATTGTCCGAACTGAGCAATGTCGTACGATCGGACACCTACAAACCCACACAATCTAAACAGCCTGTTGTCGCCGCGCAGCGTCAGATCCGGCGATGGGGCCAGTGCTAGTGCCAGCGACGACAGAGGCGGTCCACCTGAGCGAGAAGAAACCTACAATCGTCCTTCGACTGTGTCGTATGCTGCTGGAGACCCCAGATACTCACAAAATCCGTCTTACCAGAGTCCGTCTGCTCAGAGCATCGCAGCGCATCAGCACAGCAGTACCTATCGCAGCGCGGAATATGAGCGATATGACAACAGCTCCTTTGACTACGCGAGTCGAGATGGCCAAAGATATGTGGGTGGCGCACCAGCTGCTGAACCCCACCAGTACTCCTCGTACTCTGGCTCTCGGTATATGCGCGATGTCGATCAGCCGCCTTATGCCAATAGCGGGCGCCTAGAGATGCCCATCAGCGGCGAGTTTGCCGACTACCGCGATGAATATTCGCATCATAATCCTTATCCAGAGTACGATTACTCTAGAAGCAACGTGGCACACCATCAGGTTCAGCCACACCGACAAGCGGCATATGACTATGGCTACGAATATGAGCGTTCGCAGCACGCCAGAGAGACTCGCGGGATATACGATCGTGACGAATATACACGCTCTCAGCAGCAGCCATATCCTTACCAGCAAGACGAATACTATGCAGGGCGCTATGACTACAATAGAGACGCCGCTCGCATATATGCACAGGAGCCTGCCGCTGAGTCAGTAGACTATAATAGCCGCACCCAAGTCTCTGGAGGCGCGCCTGATTCATCTTATTATGACGACCAGCAGCAGCAGCAGCAACAACGGCAAGAAGAAGAGCAGCAGCAGCAGCAACAGTATAGCTCGCATGGTCATGGAAGGCATAAGCATGCATCCCGCCCTTCAGCAGCTTACGAATATGACGCACATGGCGAGCCGCGGCCATATGCATATAATGGCGCTGAGGCGCAAGCTGGATATTCTGCTTATAGCCATGCATCGCAGCAGCCAGGCGCAGATGCACCCCAGGTTGACAATGCTTTATACGGTGGCAGCAACAGCAGTAGTGGTGGTCGTTATCGGCGGTACCAGGCACCACTATCCGCTTCTAGATATCCAGGGAGCGCCGCTGATGCCGACTATCGCTCTCCAACGCAAGATCATCACACGCATGTGTTCCAAAGAGGGTCAGCAGTTGAATATGGCTCTAGTATTCAGTATAGAGATGATGCTGATCCTTATTACAAGCGCCATGTATCAGCATATGACGACCGTAGTGACGAGCGCTCTCATCGCTCTGCAGGCATTGGAATAACATCACTGCTTACTGATAATCCCGATCCCAGACTGCCTGCGCAGTCGCATCGTGAAGATAGCATCCCTTCTGCTAGGTATCAGAGCCAGCATCACGAATACGATCATCGTGAGCGTGATTATAACCGAGAGACGGCGCACTATGACCGCGGTAGCTATCATTATGCTGGATATAATGAGAACGATCCAGCTGTAGAATATGGTGGATACCATTCTGGACATCCCTCTGTAGACGACAGCAATAACAACGTTGCGCCGCATGGCGTGATGTCCATCTCGCAACTGGTTGGATCTGGAGGCAGTGCTGCTGCTAACGGCGTAGGCAATGCAGTCTCTGGCGAAAGATATACTGATTTCAATATAAGGTCTCACAGGGATGGACTTGCATATGGCGGCGCATCAGCGGACAGCATCTCGCACTACGAGCATGGCACAGCGCTTAACACGGAGCTGGAACCTGTGAGTAGACATATGGCATATGACGCTGTAGATAAAGCCAATGCTACTTCATATTCAAGGTTCCGAGGATCTCGGTCAGGTCGTCAGTCACCTCGCCAAACTGTTCCAACGACAGCGCCCGAGGACGGATCCAATAAGTTACTTAGCAATGACAAGTCTATCGGTGGCGAGGCCAGAGGCTCTGATAGTGGTGACAACATGCCACTGGCTAAGCGTGCAGACAACAGGTCAGACAAGCCGAACTCATCGACTACTTCGCCTGCTATAGCCAATACCGATGATGCAGCTGCCAACCCCCCTGCCAAGCGGCGGAGACAAACTCAGAGCCGTAGCGATGCTAGTGCGCGTCGAGGCAACAAGGCAGCTGGCGACGAGACTACTGGTGCTGCTGGTCCTAAGCGACGCGCACCTCGTCGGGGCCGCGGCAACAAGAAGATTGAGCTTAGCCGCGAGTATGTCTATGACGAGGATGACGAAGACGATGAGGACGAGCAGCCTTCTCTTGAGCAAAGCACTGTGCGTCTTAGCGGAGGCCGCTTTTCAACCGATCTGCACGACGATCACGATGTAGCGGTTCCCAATAATGCTGGCTCGCGCTCTCGTCCTGCAGAGGAGTACAGCGTCGATAAGTATGTGCAAGATTATATACATCATGTCCAGCAGCGCACAGAGCGAGCCGTTGCCAAATATGAAGAGCGCGCAAGGCGAAAATCCGAGCGCATGCGCGAGCACGTTGTTCAGAGATATGCGCCTTATCTCAGAGGCTATTTCGAGCGGAACGGCATGAGTGGTCCTGAAAGCACAGAATATGATGACCGGTTGCGGCTCGAGGACGACTATGAGCTTTTGGACGATCCCGGTCACTATCACTCGTCAGCTGGACGTGGTTATTCTGATCGCTTCGATGACCATGCTTATTCTAACGGCTATACCTATGGCAACGGCAACACTAATGGCAATGCCAACAACGGTAACGTCTATGCCGAAGAGTTGGACAGATACTATGACTCGTTGCAATATCATCAGACTCATGTGCCTCCGATGGGGTTCTTCTCGCCCGCGCGGCCTTCGTCGCCTAACGACTATGAGGACGGTTATTTGCGCGGCAGGTCAACTGCCTCTGGTGCAAGTGAAGCCGCTGCTATGCACAATTTCGAGGAAGAAGTGCAAAGACCGGGCAAGTCTGGCCGTAAGAGCGCTTCGCGAAGCACGCTGCTGAGCAGGCTTGCCGTAGAGCATATTCCACAGGCTTATCGCAATATGCAGTCAAGCATCCAGATTCGCAACTCCAATCTGCGCAAGCTGGCATCTGTCGGACAGCGAGAAGCGCGTCGGCTCTATGCGCCTGTATCCACTCGTCTTATCCAGATCAATCAGCTTCGACCTATAATGGTCGCTCGCCCCCCTAAGGACTTGCAGATGAGAGCTCGCCGTAGCATGCGCGAGATGCTGCTCTTTTGGAAGCGTCATGAAAAGGAAGAGCGCGAGATGCGCAAGCGCGCAGAGAAGGAGGCCGCCGAGAAGCTAAAGCTTGAGGAAGAGGCACGTGAAGCACGTCGCCAGGCACGCAAGCTCAACTTTTTGATTACGCAGACCGAGCTTTACAGCCACTTTATTGGCAGCAAGATCGGCACTGAAGATGCCCGGCATTCACAAGATGCTCTTGCCTCTAACAGCTTGGACGGAAAGCAGGCTAAGGACCTGCAGCAATTTGACTCCATCGACTTTGACGCTGAAGACGATGCTGCATTGGCAGCACATGCTCGTCAGAGCGCTCAGAATGCGCTTGCTCAGCAGCAAGCGCAAACTCGCGAGTTTGACGACATCCACCGTAAACAGCGCGATGGAGACCAAATGCAACAGCAGCCCAAGGATGCGAATGTGGCCGATGCCCTTGATGCAATGGACTTTCAGTCTCCTGAGACAATGTCTGGCACGACCGAGATCACTCAGCCGCGCATGCTTATGTGCCAGTTGAAGGAGTACCAGCTTAAGGGACTGAACTGGCTTGCAAATCTCTATGAACAAGGAATCAACGGCATCCTTGCCGATGAGATGGGTCTTGGTAAGACTGTGCAGTCCATCTCTCTTTTGGCGTATCTTGCAGAGACTCATAACATCTGGGGGCCGTTTATGGTCGTTGCTCCAGCTTCGACGCTGCATAACTGGCAGCAAGAGCTGTCGCGCTTTGTTCCCGAGTTCAAGGTCCTGCCTTACTGGGGCTCGCAAAAGGACCGCAAGGTCCTACGCAAGTCTCTCTGGAATCCGAAGAATCTGTCGCGCAAGGACTCTGCATTTCATGTTTTGGTCACTTCCTACCAGTTGGTCGTGTCTGACGAGTCCTATTTAAACCGCGTCAAATGGCAGTATATGGTGCTCGATGAGGCACAGGCGATCAAGAGCTCGACATCGGCTCGCTGGAAGACGCTGCTTGGGTTCCATTGTCGAAACCGGCTTTTGCTGACAGGTACGCCTATTCAGAACAGCATGCAGGAGCTGTGGGCTCTTCTTCACTTTATTATGCCCACGCTTTTCGATTCGCATGAGGAGTTTAGCGAGTGGTTTTCGCGCGATATCGAGGCGCATGCAGAGAACCGTGCTATCCTTAATAAGCATCAGCTACATCGTCTGCACGTGATTCTAAAGCCGTTTATGCTTCGCCGTCACAAGCGGCATGTGCAGCATGAGCTTGGCGAGAAGATCGAGCATCTCGTGCCCTGTGATCTGACTCAGCGCCAAAAGGTTATGTACAGGGGACTTATGAGCAAGATCTCTGTGCCCGAGCTGCTCGAGCGTTTGCAAAGTGGGTCAGGCCATGGGAGCAAAGACGAATCAGACGAGAGCTTGATGAACCTGGTTATGCAGTTCCGTAAAGTATGCAGTCATCCAGAGCTGTTTGAGCGAGCAGAAGTCGAGAGCCCTTACGTTTCTGGCGTGTTTCCGACAACAGGATCCTTGTCTCGAGAGGGCGATGACATCTCTTGCACATTTGCCACGCGCAGCCTGGCATCCTACCACATGCCCAAAATGCTCTACCGTGAGTCGCTTGAGGTGCCCAACTTGGCAGCGCCAAGACAAGGTCTTCTGCAAAGTCGCTTTATGCTATGGTCGCCAGAGACGATAGCAAGGGATACGAGCACAGACGGCTTGTTTGGTCTTTTGCGTCTATGCGCTCCCTCTGCTAGCTATGCCGTTCGCGCGTTTACAGGAACAATTGCTCAGAGACTGGACGATATTGACGAGCACACTTGCCAGACGGCTGGCCGGAAGCAGTATGAGTTTATGTGTCTCCAGGCAGGCGGGCTGACTCAGATGCCAAGCGCAAAGAATAGTTCGAAGTGCTCGACAAATAAGCATCCAGCAGCGCTTGCGTCGTGCCAGCCTGGATCGGTTTTGCATGCATTGTCAAATGTGTTTGCGCCAGAAAACACACGTCTGTCAAATGAGCTGGCATCGCTCGCTCAAATCACGGCCAACGAGTTTGAGTATTCACATGTGAGCCTTGTTTCGCCTGCATATATGCCCCCAGCAGTGTCTCCGCCAGTCGAGCTGGTAATCAGCGATCGATCGGCGACATGGGAAAACGAGGACATGCTGCTGCACAACCCTTTGTCGAGACGCTTGACCTGTGGTCGCGACCAGTCTTCAGAGGTCGACTGGTCGCGGCCGTTCCGATCTCAGGGACTGACAGATATATGGATGCCATCTATGGACAAACTAATTCGGTACTCGGGCAAGATGGCTGTTTTGGACCGGCTGCTTACCAAGCTAAAGCAGGAAGGTCATCGTGTCTTGCTCTATTTCCAAATGACAAAGATGATTGATCTGTTTGAGGAGTATCTGGCATATCGCAAGTATACCTATTTGCGACTCGATGGATCTTCCAAGATATCTGATCGCCGCGATATGGTCATGGACTGGCAAACACGCGACGATATCTTTATATTCCTGCTTAGCACTCGAGCGGGCGGACTGGGTATCAACCTGACAGCAGCAGATACTGTTATATTCTTTGAGAGCGACTGGAATCCAACAGTGGACAGCCAAGCGATGGATCGGGCGCATAGACTGGGCCAGACCAAGCAGGTCGTTGTTTACCGATTGATCACACGCGGCACCGTCGAAGAGCGGATTCTGCAGCGTGCCCGGCAAAAGGACGAGATCCACCGCATTGTTATTGCTGGAGGCGATGCCAACGCGGCAAAGGCGGCATCGTCGATTGTCACAGACGGCGGACAGGAGGCGCCGTCGATATCAGAGGGATTCTCGTCCAACTTTGAGCCCAGCTCCAAAGAGCTTGTGTCTCTGCTTTTGGGCGAGACTGCCGACGACGACAGCGCAGTGCGCAACGAGCGTCTAGTGATGGCCCGGCACGCGCAGGAGACGTCGAACCGCATTTATGGCGCAGGAGGGAAGCAGTACCCTGGCATGCCAGACATTGGATCACTTGGTCTGGACTGGGACTCGGTCGTGCTTTTGCCGCCGTCCAACGTTGGAAGTGTGCAAGCCGCTAATCAAGTGGTGAGCGGGTCGCTAGATTTGGTGATTGATGGTGCGATTGAGAAGCAGATCCAGGAGAAGCAGGTGCGTGAGCGGGAGCAGCGACTGCAGCAGCTGCAGCAGCGCCAGCGAGGCCGGGGAGGACGTGGCGGCGGCGGCAGAGGAGCATCGTCTGCACGAGGCGCCAAGCGTGGCAGCGGGGCCGTGCGCGAAAAGCGGAAGGCAAAGGCTGCGGTCGATGGAGTGAACAAGGACAGCGGCGCTGCTACAGACACAACAGCCGGTGGCAGCAAGGCCCAATCGCGAGTCAGCACGCCTGAGCCAAACAGCAGCAAGCGTCTTCGTACGTCAGCGAGCGCCAAGGACTTGCTTGACAAAGCATCTGCAAAGCCAGAGTCTGATGCGGCTGCCGCTGCCATTGCTGCTGCTGCTGCCACACCAAACAACTAGAAGATTTACTTGTCACATTTCCTTAATATAGGATAGGGGTTATTTGTTTTTGTGTTGTCAATTTATTGAGCAATTAGCCAATCACTTTCACCAAATGGTCTGCAAAAGAAAGTAAATATATGTAAAAATTTAATCAAACCTATTTTTTTTTGTTTTATGGAGACATCAAAAAAATATAATTGGAAACCGATGACGACTTGCTTTGCCCATCTTTGGGGATGCCTTGATTTCATGTATAAAAAACTGTATATGGACTGCCAGATAAAAAGCGAATGAAACGGCGTATTTGTAGTGTTTCCAGTTGTGGATGGACACGCAGACAACAAACATATGCAGCTGCGCAAAGATAATCTTGTTTTCCAGTTGTAGTCGATAGTGATGGCAATGAGATTGCAGAGCGACTGTTGACAAGGCCACATATTCAGACCAACCCAGTCCAGTCCAGTCCAGTCCAGTCTAGATCAGACCAGGTCAAGTCAGCTTTTGGAACAGCGCCTGATTTTGACGTTTTTTCCCCTTATTAATGGCAAGAGAAGAGAAAAACGAAGAGAAGCAAGGGCTTTT